>JAQQZZ010110675.1:5000-15470 GCA_030265115.1 Mopalia vespertina | reverse complement strand
AGGTCATCTAATAGCCGATTAAATTTAATAGCGCTTCCAGGAACCGGCTCCTGGAGTTTATTTCACTTATAGGAAGACGTGCTAGACCAATAATTATTGGAGGCGTACACCACCCCTAACGCTTATTGCATAAAGATTTATTGATTGGTGTTTTACGCCGTGCTGAAGGATATTTCACTTATATGACGGCGGAGTATTCCAACAATAATTGACACTAGCACAACCAAAATGTAAAGCGTTTCCATAATGTTGGAAACAGCGTTAAAGACAGCATAGCTTCACTTCAAACAAACTGCCCTTAGCCAGAGGGCTCTTGCATAAAGACAATCACAAGACGCATGTCAAACACATCGACCTCGTGTTGACCTACAGTTCTGAGAGAAAAAGGCAACGTGCAGCATTCTCTAGTCGCCCACAGCAACAACTTTGAGCATCAACATATATTTTTATTTCCCTTAAGACTGGGCAGTAGTTGAGGAATGAGAGCCAGTCATAGTTTCGCCTTGCATAAAATGTTCACAGGTATGTCGTACATAACTAAGCATGTACCCAAATAATTCTAGACAGAGACTAACTGTTGTTCTCATATGATGTTGACATTTGATTTAAACAATATTTATTTCCAGAAAAGATAGAGTGGATTTCAGGAATCATTCAATAGTATAAGCAAACTGAGACAGGTGAGACAGGTTGAGTAATTTTACTGGTATATAATTATTGTATATTTCCTAAGATTATGACTATCTGTGACTTATATAATTGTTCCGCTACAGCCCAGCCCTGAAGAAATATAAATAAAGATGTTCAAAGTTGTTACCAACACGAAAATGCACATAGCTTCACAACTAGTTACTAGTTATTTTGAATACAGTTTTCAATAATTTAGCAAGAATCATAAAAGCTAAGCTTATACACTAGCACTAAATGAAACTCCGATATCTTACAGACAGGCATTTTTCTGCTAATAAGTTCAAGCTTGCACAGTACAAAAGCAAATTGGCATGTTTAGAATTGAATCAAAAGAAACAAAAGATAGTTAAATAAATATGGTTCGGTCAATATAACCAGTGGCATTAGTCTCGACTCGGGCTGTTTTAGACCCAAGTGTTCGTCATAAAGAAGCCTTTTTGCATTGACTAGAGAAACCTTAATTGCGACCGAAAATTTAATTTAGTGCATACATTTTTAAAAAACCCACTTATTTGACTACAACACATATTTAAAAGTACAACAATCCTACAATGTAATCGGTCTTGTATCAACAAAACGTAACCAGCGCCTCTGCTAAAAAAAACCCGATTTTCCTTTCAAGGGAGATAATATGTCTTTTTTAATCTCACACATCTTTTCTAACATGGAGGTCATCAATTGCCGGTGTGTATAGCCACATTACAGGACGATTTGGGGGTGATTGAGTTGGCGCCTTCAAACTGTTTCTAGTGTGATATTAATTACATCACTGTGTGGTCTTTCTATTTTTGTCCCTCAAATAGTTTTATTTCCCTCACTTTGAAAAGAAGTTTAGAGTTATTTCCCTTTCATAACGCTCTTCGTGGGTTGGGCATCCGTTTTGTTCAATCGTCTTCCATTATTAAAAGCTTGATAACACTAGCTCCCTCATAACAGGATCTAGCTCCGAAAAGTCCAGTGTGTAACCACTCCTTAGTCAGAGAACGAATCACCATACAGCCGGTACTTGACTGAGTTAGGTTTGATTACTGCCAGGACGTTTGTGTTGGCCTGACGAAAACGAAACTACTATTTAGAAATGACCACTTTCTAAATTACACAATAATTATTTCAATCTATTATTGAGTTAAATTGTAGGCATACTTCTGTCGGTTTGGATAACTATCAGATTAAACACTTGTGATTTTTTCAGCCTCAACCTGCAAGGGCGGACTGCCCACATGGTCAATAAATACAAATTAACCAAATGGCTGGATGAGCAACACATACATATATTATTATATTATAATAATGCATCGCCCTAGGAGAAGACGATGTCTGGGTTGGTGAATTCCAATGTACAGTGCAAACATTGCTAGTTTGTGATTCTGCAATGGGAACGAAATCCTACCAAAAGGGCCGACCTGAGAGGAATTAGTGTCAACCAATTTATGCCTATTTACAGCTGTATAAAAAGAAATTAGTTTTATATACGAAAAACAAAACAGTACCATTACATAAAACATACCTGCGACTTTATCCAGTTATATTTATTGACCGACTAGTTGGTGTATACCGCCGCGTTAAGTTTTATTCCACTTATATCACAGCGATATATATTCCAAAAAATGAAAGCCGCACATTGACACAACAAGAAGGCTGCGGCGTTTTTACCATACTGATATTACATATCAATCCACTGTACCGTTATCAGATTGTGTTGTAAGACTTTTAAAGTGTACCTAAGCAAAGAAGTCAGTAGAAAGTTTTTGACAGCAGCAAAAGCAAAGCAAAACAGCAAACTCGAAGCAGAAGAAGAACCTCAACGCGGACATCAGTTAACTTAAAATAAAGTAAAAGAAAATTGATATTAACAATACTAAAATACTACATTGAGGAAACATCACACGTTTTTTTCTCTTATTCACGACAACTTGAATGGCCCTTGGGCGTGTACCATAAATGCATGTCAAGTTTAGGCAGTGAGATATATACACAGTTAAGTTATCTGAAATGACCTGTCCACGGGAAACTGCAGAATTAATAATTATCTACTTTCATTTTTGCGACAATACAAACGATCCATCAAAAAACTGGAGCAAGTTATTTATTTCGCAGCAATTTCTGATTCCACAAGACGCGATTCAGGTTTGGAATGTACTGGTAACAAATTTATCATAAATTGAAAGTTATAACATACATATACACAAGTTGTAAGTTGACTTTGGGAAGTGACTGGTTGCATAAAATATTACACAGAAGCGAATGTAAGACCATATAAAGGCAAATTGACTAAACGCTCTTGAATCTTTCACTACGGGAGGCACCTGATCTTCCAGTCACTTCAGTTTTCGATGTGATGTCACCAAAGTTATTTAGCTTAGATATAATGGTATTCTGTTCTAGATTGTGGAACTTAAAAGTAGTTTGAAGACCCTCTTCGGCTGGATCTCGAGAAGAAAGGCCCACAGTTGGTGTGCTGAGAAATTTTCGTACATCCTGCTGTCCCCGGAACATTTGCTCCACATCATTCTGCTCCTTGCTCTCTCGAAGGACCTTGCTCTGGGCCAGAAGTTTGTCTTCCCTCTCTCCAATCAGATTCAGCTTCTCCGAAATCTTCTCCTTTTCTTTGTCGATGGCTACGTCACACAGTTCTAGGATCTCCCTTTCTCGCTCCTCCAAGCATGTCCTGAGGTTTGCAAAGCTTTGTTCCACATTTAAGAATAAAGTGTGTCGAGATTCGTCTAAATCTTTGGAGGCGGTTTCTAAGACCACACGTCTGTGCTGCATTGAAGATGCTTCCGTCTCTAGAGACTCGATGGTGGTGTCTATAGTTGGGACGTACTTCTTCACGGCCTGTTCCATGTCCATAACGATGTGACCCTTGTATTCCTTGTGGTCTAGAACTGTACAGTCCCGACAGACCGGTATGATACAGGTCTCACAGAAGAAGTTTAACGCTTGGAGGTGATGCTTGGAACAAAGATTCACGGTGTAGCGGTTGGTTTTTTTTAAGAAGTCCATCGGCTGAACAACACGGTAGTCAGTTGCAAGCTGCTTCAGATTCTGTTCTGTCGCCAGGAAGCCTGATCGACAGGATGGGCAGTGGATGGTCACAGGGTTCTGAAGCCGACGGAAAAGGGGTGACAGACTTTGGCGATGCTCTCCTTCCGTGCGAACCATCTGTGTCAGACAATTTAAGCAGAAGGTGTGGTGGCACGGCAACAGTTTAGGGATGATTTCTTCTCCCTCGTAACGATCCCGGCATATAGCACACCTTAAAAAGGCTTCTTCGAAAGTCTCTTCGTCTAAGACTAGATTGTGTCGACTGGCATGTAAGGAATTGTTTCTCAAATCAGGCGGCGGCGAAAGGGCTTCTTTCCTTCTCAGCGACATGTCGTCTGAATTGAACAGAAAACAACACTTTTATGACATTCCACAAACATATTCAACACTCAAAATAAGAAACGATTACTACACTAAAGTCATATATGCAATTATGTTGTTAGCCTTCGGACTGGTGATATTTAGGAAATTACATCAATTATGTTTAAGGGTGTCAAATGTATCCACAATTCATTTGATGACTGACGTGGAGTTCTGCTGCGAACAAACAACACTGGTGTCAAAACATTCAAAGATTTGAAGCTTTTATTTCATGAATTATGACATAATTATTATTATTATTATTTGGTACTTGAGGTTATTTCACTCACAGGATAGACTATGAAGGTAATCCTACACCTTAGAAGGTCACAGCCCGCAAAAAAAATGGCAAAAGCGCAATGTATCAGGATAAGTTATTTCAACATGAACAGTGCAACACACCATAGACTAAGCATGTGTTGGCCCGTGGCTCGGATAACACTCCCATGAGCTACCACGTATATCTGACACTGACAAAAAATCTAGTGTGTTGTGTTTTCCAGCAATGGAAAAATAGTGCTTCCACAGTACTAACTAAATACAACATGACAACACTTAAGACATACAATCGTTAGCCAGACAGAATGCGACATCTTCTGGCAAATTCAAACTTATTAACAAATCCATTTTTTCCAACACTACAACAGGTATATAATTACATCACTTTGCTGGCTTTCTTTGTGAATTAATTTGATGTATGTGCTCGTGGTTAATAAATCGTCCCAACTTCTCCGGTGGTTTGTCCACATTTTTCGTGTCAAAAAATGTCTAATCCGCGCCATTAACGGCTTAATATTCATTACAATTCTCGCCCAGACCTTGTTTAATATTTGGGAATTTCCTACCGACAATGACAAGCATTGTTTCCGTGTAATCACCCAGTCTGAGAACATGCCAGTCCAACGTGGCGATGTTAACAGTTCACGAAAACGGGAACTCATATTTGTGTCAGTATGTCAGTATTTTCCAGCACTTTTCTTTGGGTTCATGTTCAGTTCTGTAGATTCAGTTCCTAACGAGTTTTGTCAATTAACTAAAACAAACTTGTATTTTGCTCTTCTACTGGAGTCGTGGAACAGCATTAATTTCCTCGTTCTGCTGAAGCAGCACCAAGGAACAAAACTAAACATGTATTTACCAATATGTTGCTCGTGAACTCTTTTTGGAAACCATTTCTTAATCCTCCGTATGCCATAACTTGTTTGCAACTGGTAAATATGTTGATGTCCACATACAACATAACCAATATCCATCCTAAATACTGGTCTTGCAAACAAGCATAGCTTAATATTGCCTTCGTTTGACGTATTGAAATTGTCATGGGCGAATAGTTCCTGACAGAGATGATAGCTTAAGTTCACTTTAAATGTCTTGATGACCCAGTACGTTCATTAGTGATTGTCATGGTATTTGTTTGTTGATTAGGCTTTAACGCCAGACTTTTGGTTATTTCACTCATATGCCGGTCAGCCGACCAGCCAGCCCAATAGGTGATGAAAAGCACCTTAAGTGTCATGCACAGGTGACAAACTAAGACATTGCAAGACAATTTCCCGACCGTAGACATATAAACGCCCCAAAATATCGGTTTCGTGAAAGCTCCAGGGTATCATTTGGGCCAGATCTCGGATTACGTCAATTTATATTAACTTTAACGGAGATCCTTTTAAGTATCCAGTCCAATAGTTCTAATATATTAATCAGCGTTGTGTCAATTATGCTAAATTCTATTATATAACCAAAAGCGAAAATCTGTTACTTAAATTTTGTGCTTTTTGATTCTTTATGGGTGTTTTTTGTTTGTGGACATAAACGTATGTGAATTAGTAAATAGTTATTTATTTATTTATTTATTACAGAATGCTTGGTAAGCATTTCTTTGTTCTTCAACAGTGAAAAGTCGTACTAACACAACACTTAATGGTAAGTTTGTGCTCTATTGAATTTGTTTGTTTGTTTGGTTGGGTTAAACGCCGTACTTAATGTTATTTCACTCACACGATGGCGTACCAGCCCAAATGGGTGACGGAAACCACTCTCGACACAACTGGGAACAAACAAAGACAAGGCGGGACAAAAACAGGACAATCAAACGATGCAATACAAAAACATCACAAACAGATCAGCTTAATGTTGCCCCTTATCTCCGACGGAATACGGAAAAACGATTTTTTGAAACTGATATCAAATAAACGCAACTGAACAGCCAATCACATAGTGGGTTACAACCTGCAAAAACACGTGCAACCTCTTAGTAAAGTTCAGACATAGACAATAAATGGCGGCTCTTTTTACAATTTTAATAGCTATGTCAGAAAAGTTAAGAGCAGAAAACAAAATTGTTTATCACTCACCATCAGCGTTTCTTGGGCCGGGACTGTCATCAGCGAAACACACTGAATGCATGTTGTCTGTTCTGTGACGATACGGTGAACTGTATCTGTCTGGAAAGAAAGGAATACTGTTTAAAGGTCTTGTAGACAATGACTGGTTTGTCAACTGCGGCCTACTAACCTACTAACATCAGCCAGATAAAAGAACAACCCATAACACGTCAGTCTCCTTATTTATTTATTTTTTTAAATTAGGCACATTATTTGTCTTAACATGGAATTCAGAAATACCGATGTAATATTAAGGACAGTGTTTGTTTGTTTGAGTGGTTGGTTGACGTTTCACGTCACACTCAATTTATTGACAGAGAGACGTTTCAATTGGACACACAACTTATGTAGTATTGTAGACGAATTATATTGGTAATGCTTTCATGTTTATTTGATAAATATACCAAAAGTGTGTAGGGCCTGACAATAATGAACATTTTGATAAAAAAAAAACTCAGACAAGTGTTCGCCGAATGTAGGTAGAGAAGTTATCGCAACAATGTCCTAATCTGATTTGAGTAAAATTGGTTTGAATAAGACAAATGAATACATTTGACGATGAATTGGAAACGAGCGTAAAAACAGTGACGGTTGGTTGGTTGATTGTTATTGATTGATTGATTGATTGGTGTGATTGGTACGAACCAAAAATCTAACGTGTTTGTCACAAAAGTAACCTTATTCCTCCTGCACTTAGTAAGGACAGATATGCCACACTTAAAAACAAACTACACTTAGCTAAAGTGCAGCTAGAAAACGTCAACATGCGGTCTCGAAGCTGTGCGGTAGAATGAACCCTGGCCAGTAATCCAAATGCATAACACACAGAACCTCTGCGCGACACACTATAGTAAAGTAGGTCTGGACGAACTTAATGGAAACGAAAGCTGTAACGCTTATCTAATTAGTTGTGGGAGTATGGCTAATTAACAGCCCAGACGTATTAATTAAAGGCTTTACTAAAGATGAATGACAAAAACGAATGTCTCGTCGCTTTGACTTCTTGACCTCTATTAAAAAAATGTCAACATTGAAGTCTGCACCTGTCCGGAAGAGGCTGCTTCAAACAAAAGGCGTTGTTTTCGGAAACCATTTAATATGCCAGAGTTAAACTATTGTGAAAGTTATAGCCAACAGATGATTTCAAGTGCAGAACGCATATTCAAAACTAAAACACTGCAATGCAATAAACTGCACAAATAAGTATAACTCATTCATAACACGTTTATTATTTTTTGGCAAAGACGGGCATAGTCTGCCTAATTTGGTGTTTTACATATATTCCTATGGTAATTTTACTCAGCGAGCTTAGTCCGTCGGATGTAGGTGACTGAATATCAAATTCACCGTTGACTCGCACTTCTGTGTTTTTTTGTTGTTGTTGTTTTTGTTTTTTTTCTTGTATTTGTTGTTTTTTTTTCTTCTTCTATTTCTGTGTTATGTACAAACTCTGATTTAGCATACAGAAATATAGGTGAGAATTAAACATTAACTCCTTGAATCTGTAATAAAGCAAAGTAAAAAAAAAACAATTGTTCGGGAAGCAGTTTTGTTTTAATCCCAGATCTTACGAGCGGCCACCAAACTAAAAGATGCTTTGATCATAACAGCATAACTCTACATTTTGGTTCCTCCTCTAAACGAAACAATCGAAGGAGCAGTCTCCAATAAATGGGTTATGTCAAGTTTTAGACAGCAATATTTGTCTTATGTAATGTAAAACCCTATCCCTTAAAACCGGTTTAGATCGGAGTGTATATTTACTTACTACACTTAATGATTAAACTATAACGTGTCACCTTGAGCAGGCCTACCTTTGCTCATATATATACATGTGCGTGTGTGTGTGTGTGCGTGTGAAGTCTTTGTGCCTTCATTGCCATACACCAAATCCATATTGTGAATTTCACATGGTTGTAATCCGAGACAAAGTCTCACGGTCGGTTAATTCTATTTATCGACGAAATATAAACGAAATAAAAATTAATTTTATAACATGCAGTGATTACCAATTGAATAAGTTTGACGTCACTAAACAACATTTGAAAGTAGTCAAATCTGTACTGTTTAAGATTGATTGATTGATTAATTGATTTATGATTGACTGATTGGTGTTTAACGCCGTGTGTAAGGGTGTTTCACTTATATGACGGCGGTGTATTCCAACAATAATTTAAATTAGCACAACCATGATGAGAAGAGTTTTCATAATGTTGGAAAGTTAATTTTCCTCCAGTGCTAAGTAAAGACAGCATTGCTACTCTTCAAACAATCGGCCCTAAGCCGGAGGGCGTATTGTTTAAAAAGATCGCTTGTCTTGTTTTAAGCGGATATTTTTTTAAATATTAAATTGTTAAGGCAATCATTTTCAACAATATAAAGAGTATGTTTTTGGTGCGCACAAACTCATTTTAGTGTCTAAAATGGCGACCACACTTCATTTAGAATTTGATAAAGGTACTGTCTACTTACAAGCTAGTTGTCTCACTTGAATTCACCTGTAAATAAGAGTCTTTCAGTAGACAGGTACGTTTGAAGTATTACTAACAACAGGTCACCTCTGCATGCCCGCCCACACACACACCTGTATCTAAAGGCAGTTTGCTTTTATATAACTCGATGCGGTTTCAACCAAAGAAGTGAAACGTCTAAATATACCCGAAAAAAATGTTGCTTAAGTTTATTTATGACACAAATAAGTCGTCGCCATGACAATTGCAAATGATAATTACCACGAATGATCGTCCCAGTTTGCATTGTATTTAAGCTTATTTCTCCCCTATAGCGATGTACCATGCAGTGGGGGAAAGACACCAGCTAGAATTCACGGGCAAAAACTCGATACACGTCACGCACAGGACGCAAACAAATGGCGTATAAAGACAAGGAGTTCAACGTGACAGTTGAAGACACAAGAAATGCGTGGGTGGCCTTTAGCTCAAGGAACACCAGGACACAGGGTGCTCTGCCAAATATTAGCACATGCTAAGTGAGGTTTTACTATTAAAAACAGGACTTTTACAAATCAAACAGTAATTAAAATATTTCTTCATTTTATTTACTATTTACGACATCTAAGACTAATGGACATCGAGGTGGCATTTGGGACCATACTCGATACCGGGTTATCGGTACCAGTATACGTTTCACAAGTTAAACACATCGAGGTGGCATTTGGGACCATACTCGATACCAGGTTATCGGTGCCAGTATACGTTTCACAATTTAAACACATCGAGATGGCAATTGGGACCATACTCGATACTGGGTTATCGGTGCCAGTATACGTTTCACAATTTAAACACATCGAGGTGGCAATTGGGACCATACTCGATACCCGGTTATCGGTACAAGTACACGTTTCCCAATTTAAACAGTGTACAATGATAACATTTCGGTCCTCTAGCTATAAAAAAATATATATTGGGGTGGAATGATGGGTATGCACTTAGCTTTCTTCACATTTTGTAGGTGAGATCTGCCTAGTTTTAACAAATTTCCTGTCTGTCTACAGTTGGCAGAGCTTTGACAAATCGGTCTACCTAAATATCTGAGAAGACAATTCTAATTTAAGTTGTAAGTTTAGGTTCATAGTGCAAAGGTACTTCTTTAAGTTCTTCCTCGGAACGCCAATAACAATCCCACAACGGTTGCCGGGAAAGCATTAAAGTGACACAAAACTATGTTGCCTTATGACACCCCATCAATTCTTACCGAGACACCGTAAAACAAACCGCATCTCACCAATAGTCTAAAAGGACAAATTTCGAGAATGGATAAATAATTGTGCGGAAGTTGCTATTCGTGTTTTTAAGCAGCGTCGCTAACACCTTGAGTCGTCAACTAGTCTCCGGCTGTCACATATCAGCCAACACTTCAATTATACACTTTAAAAGTCATTTTGTGTGATACCGAACACAACTTACGACCTGCCTTTTTGTCTGCTTTTGTCTTTTTTATTTTTTTCTTCTTCTTTGTCTACTTTTATTAT
>JAQQZZ010110664.1:0-15470 GCA_030265115.1 Mopalia vespertina | reverse complement strand
AGAAAGATATTTGATTGGTCAATATTTGTGGAGCTCTTCTGTTTAGTGATTAAAGTAGCAAGACATGGCCGCGTGGACGAATTTGACTGTAGTTTAAGCAATACACAATGTTTAAGATCTAATTATAAAATGGATATAGCTCGATTAGAAAATAAGAGAGCATAATTCAACAAAAGAAATGATGCCCGTTTTACATATATGCATTTTATTGCATAGAGGAGTAACGCTTTAACTTCACACTTTGCTTTTTCAGCTTATACAATAAATGTGGTTGTATTTCAACAAGTTTCATAAAAAAATATGGTCAACTTTGCATATTGCACCATAACTTTGACTCTTTAAAGGAAAACACTTCTGAAACTTGAGTAGGAAAAGTTGATTTGACTAGGATAATAAGCATATTTTTTCAATTAGCCTTAACCAATGGACCTGCTGGCTACACAGGTTATTTATGGTTAAGCGCTTAATAATGAAACTTCTGAGTGTTGAATCTAACCCAGAGGCTTGGGTGCCTATGGTATTTCACTTTGCGGACATCCATTAAAATAAATAAATCTGATAACTGTAAAAATAAAAAAAATCCCAAAAGGAAGCCCTATGAAGCATTTCTATATGCTGGGTAGAGATAATATGAGCCATCTTGGATGAGCTGACAGGTAGAAAAAATATCTAACACCTGTGTAGTCATCTGTCAACATGGTGGAATTTCCTGGTAACCATAGTTACCAGAAGCCTGGTGTTGAATTATTGCATACACAGTATTGGTTTTAGTTTCTGTCAGCTAATTCTTTGTACTAATGTCGCTAAGGATTAAGCCTACACTACCTGGTATACCTAGAACAACTATTGGCATATTTATAAGTAATATGTGTCGTTATCTATCATAATTATCCAGCAACAGGTAGGCTATAATGATTTTTATATGTTGTGAATGGTTTGCGAGAATTACCTGTTGCCCTATTGCTTCTTCAGCTTCTGGTTAATTTTTCCATATTCGTCTTATTGCTGGCTTCCGACCCTGGCTCATTGGTTAGCTGACTAGTGATTCTCATTTGATGTACCAATGACAGGTTCAAGCCTCTCCGTGGAATAAAACTCACATGTTTTACACAGGTGTTCGCACAGTACAGTAAGAAGTGGTCAATCTGAGATGTCTGTTTGAGATGTCTTTGCACCTAGTGATTGTCATGGTGTGTTGTCATTGTCATCATAGGATGGTGTCCTTTACACATTTGGCTGGTACACCTTAAGAACAGTGTTCAGCTAAAACCCCAATCAAGGAATCAATGATTCGTAAAGCACATTGCTGTCATTTAATTTAATGTCTAAACAAAGTAAAAGTTCAGCATTGATGAATTCATTTGAGATAGAAATTCCAAGAATAAAATTGGTAACAATGATTGTTTCTTATGTGCCTGACTCTGCCTGAGGAATGAAACTGCCCAATAGCTAAGAGCAGTTTGTTTGGAGTGTAGCAATCCTGTCTTACCAATCAGTGGAGAATACAAAACCCTAATTCTCAGAAAACAATTTAAATATTCTCAAATAAGATTTGGCCAAATGTGGAAGGAAATATATATAATGGGAGAATTATTAAAATGTTACATTAAGTTCAATTTGTTCTCAAGGCTTTGTTCAGATCAATATTATGCTACATGTATATGTTGATGATTGTATAGCAGATGGATGGGAGTGCCCTTACTGTTGCCCTGGTGCTCTCAAAACTAAGGGCAACAGTGGATCTGTTTTTTCATGTATTTGTACTATGTCTTGAGATTGTCTGGTCTTGTCATTTGTTTGATGCCATTGTCCTCAAGGGTGGTTAACTTTACCCATTGGGCAAACATATTGTTATTTGAATGAAATTGTATGAACCCTAATCAAACAAACAAATAAACACACCTTTATATATTATGCCCTCTGGTTATGTCCAAGCATAGACATCCTGTCCTTCCTCTATTACTGGAGCCAGCGGCCGTGGCTTAGTGGTAGCGTGTGCACTTACTAATCCTGCTTCCATGTACCGTTCACAGGATCCAGTCTGCCTGTCGATCATCAGGTATATGAGTGAGTCACACGTTGTGGCTACGGCAATTGCGGGGGTGGTTTTTACGAGGTTTCCTCTCGGTTTTCCACCGAAATAAGGCAAGGAGCAATGTGAAGTGGACAATCCGTAGTCATAAAGGTGAACTACCCTTGAATATGAAGTTAAACCCCAATCAAACAAACAAACAAATCTATTACTGGATGATGAGAGCAAACCACTTGACATTTTCTCAATGGGTTACACCAGCTTAATGATCGGAGTGATTTACCTACCCTTGAGGAACAAATCAATCAATTTAATACTCCAGTTTTGCCTTGCAGAACTACCATAATATTAGAGCTTGGAAAAACCATTTCAATATAGTATTGTATGGAAACAGTGTGTTTTTTAATTAAACTCCTGTCCAAAAAAAAAGATAAATTCAAGAAACTCTGTTTTAGATTAAATTTAATTTGAGTGAGCTGACAACTTGTTTAGGCGCATAGTAATAATTCGTAATAATTAGATCTTGTGGATTATAGTATAGCCTGTGAACAAGAATATGAGTTTTCTAATCCCTGTCACATGGAGATAGGTACAACCTGGTTTCATTGTTTTTAAGGTGTTGTACATGTAGCTGTGACTGTCTAGCAGCTGGTGACCCACTAATTGGTGTTAATTGTGTTCACTGGCTTCAATTTCACAAATAAGACTAACTGTGTACTTCAGTCATTAGTGGGCAGGTGTTCTGTGTATAGCTAAATCAAGATCATTAATAGTGTTTGTTAATACCTAAAATACTTTGACCATCTCTGTGTACTGTCAAACAAACATGATGTATCTACTTTCAAGGCTTGCACACATTGGAGCAGCCAATGCACAGTTGATATATCTACTATAGTAGATACAAGCACATCCACAATAATGTGTTCTTATTTGCTTATGTACCAGAGAGATCAGATAGATGATTAGGCCTATAGTAGTAAATGTTGCTGTTGCAATTGTAGAACGTGAATTGATATGATTCTAGCGATATTCTGAAATTATTGATTTCTGATCCTGATACCTAATCCTCTAAGACAGTGATATTACTTGAATAATTTTCGATATTACTTGTCCATATTTCTGAAATCGGTACCTGTGTAAGGAATATTGAAAAGGCACTATTTGGTCAAACCAGTAGTAGATTTGAATTACTGGTGTTACTAAATACTTGTAATGTACAGGTAAGTTTGGTATTCATTATCACAATTAAAAGCCAGAAAAGTTCACATAAATGGCGACAATATTTGGATATCTTCTCAGGTGGATGGAGGAAGTTTCATGTTGCACTGGTGCTCTCAGAGCTAATGGACAACATAAAGCTGATCTTTGTATTGCATCTTGTGATTGCCTATTATCAGTAACATCAAGGGTGTATGTGGTTCTCTTCACTCAAAGATAGGGTGAAATGAAATTAACTATATACCATGGAGCTATAAAGAGAAGGAGGCACAACATTACCGGCCATTACGGCTCACTGACAAGGAGCCCATGCTGTTCTATAGAAAATTTAAAGGCCAGTGGGCGTGGCCAAGTTTCTTTGATGTTCTATGTACTATTCCGCCACCTAACAGATCTGAATGGTTTTTCGCGCAGCGGATTTTAATGGAAGTGAGATTGTAATATGCGCATTTCTTTTCAGTTCATTTACAGCAATAAGAAATATGCGCGTTTGAGATGATAAAAAAGTTCGTGTCTTCCACCATGCTACTGACCAGGTCCGATAATTTTTCGATAACTGATACCACATATATCGTACTTCAAACATGAAGTGTCAATTTCAGCAAATTATTTTGTTTTGTGTTTTGGGGTAATTTCTGCCAATACAATGTTGATGAAAATTTTCATACATGTTCCTGGAAGTATGAAAAAAATTAAAATATAATTGCCACGCGTGAACGATTACTGGTTTGAAAGTAAAATTGTTTTCAATATTCGTTCGAAAAACTACCCATTTAAAATATATGGGGAATTTTGTCAAAAGTGGAAAATTCTCTATCTTTAAGTCATAAAAGATAATATTGCTGCCAAACATGGGTCATCGAAATTTAGTTTGTATTGTAGAAGAGATCTTGATGATTTTACAGTGTGTACTGTAGTCAATTTTGTGAAAGATTCTTTGTTAATCGTTATTTAACCTTTTGTGGGACCTTGTTTTGCAATTTTATCAATTGGCTGTATATAAGCGGCTATTATGTTCCACACTTGATGGTATCTAATTAATCCCATGCAGAGCAGTCCGATCAAATACACAATTCACGACTCATTAAGGACTATTTGAAGTTAAGCTCTATGTGGTCAATTAGGAATACACTATCTAAAGTTTGAGCTTCATATCTCGTCACGGCTGATGAATCCGAGTTTCCTCTGACTTTCCCAAAGAGCAGATTAAGCCTTAACACTTCCAAGACTTTTTTTTAGGATTAATTTTTTATATTAAATTTGTGCTAGAGTAAAGGTTGTATAATGGAAATGTTTTAATGATAAGATTTTCTTAGTTTTTTTATCAGACATCTGCTGGGAAATTCTATTAAGTAAGTTATGTTGCCATGAGTATTGAAGGAAAGTTTATTGAATAATTCATTTCAAGGCACTATTATGAATATTTTTGTTCTTTCTTTAGCCAAAAGCTGCAGAAGTGGGGAATATGGCAACCTAGTAACTTCCCGTCTTACTTTTGGGAATCTGACTATTGGCAAAGGGGGACAACTAAAAGTAGCCAATCATCAACATCAACGTTTGAAGAAGTCGAAAGTTTGAATTTTTCGAAGTCATCATCTCAGGATTCCATTCAGCTTGAAAATTTCAGAAAAGAGCCATTGTATCCACAAAGTGATAAAAAACGAGAGAGAAAGTTTCACTTGACTCGTCGTTCTGCTAGACTTCCACCAGATCCCAATTTTCTCTCGAAGAGAAACTCAAGCTCTACAAGCTTGAGTCAGGCCGATTCCAATTATGATGAATCTGAAAATGCCAATCTGAGTCTTGAGGAGTTCAGTTTGCCCAATTTTTCTACTGTACTTGGAAGACATGGCTTAAAAACAATAAGAAGCAGACGGGGGAAGCATACTAGTGGCAGTAGTGATGGCAGTGTTGTTACCTCAACATCTAGCAGTAGTGGTGTAACAGACACCAAGCATCAATGGAAATCACAAAATAACAACCGAAGAGGACGAGATTTGATTATTCCTGATGAAGAGGCTCCTACTTATTATCCCGCATCCCAACAGCTCGATTCGAGTTCTGTTGATAGTATTGACAAGAGCACGTCAAGAAATGCTCCTAGGGACCAGTTTGAACATTTCTTTGGTTACAGAGTGAACTCTTCTGGAAATTTGAACAAAAAAGCCGGAACATCATCTCTTAGTGGTTCATCGTATCAGACATCAGTAGATTCCCTTTCTTCTGAACAGGGTCGTCTCCCTTATGAAAGTGATTACGAATACCATGTCAGAGTGAGACAACAGCGGCAACGTAATCGTATGTTAGGTTACCAAAAAAAATCCCCAAGTATGGATAGCACCAGTTCATTTACATCATCTTCTTCTATAGGTGAATACCAGCCAAGAAACGAGAGTAGCAGTCTTCATGGTAATCAGTTGAAAAGAATCACTTCTGCTGAGCAAGTGTTATTAAATTTAGGCTTTTGTGGTAATGACAGCTTTTTGCCAGAGAGATTTGCACGTAATTGGTATGAGAAGATGAGAACAACCCGTACTGATCTCATTCAACAAATGCAACAGGCTGAACTAGAAGACATGTGGGATAGTTTAGATACAGGACCAAGCACTCAAAGTTCTGGTATGTCAACACCTTGGATCACTGGAGCCCTTGATTATTCACAAGGTTTCAGGGGGCGTCGTCCAATGAAACGTTCAAACACAATCGGTACTTATCACAATGCCCCAAATCTAGAAGAAGGATCTTTTAATGGAAATCACACTGAGCAGCCGTCTATTGCAGTTTCAAAGCAAGATAGTATTGATCAACTCAGAGAAATTTTGGAAAAGCATGCCAGCATTCTGCACCTTGGTTCAGAAGCAACCAGGGATAAGAAACGCAGACAGTTTGCCACAAATAGACAGGTTTCTCTCCCATTACATCTAGAAACATTGAGTGAAGAAGATGAAAGAAAGTCACCGAAAGCGAGAATAAAAAAGGATGGGAAGATTCATTTGAAGTCTTTCTTTGAAGGAGAGCAGAAACGATTGTCTTTGGCAACACAAAGTTCTGAGGGTTCGGGTGATGACAGTAAACAATTAAAAACTGGACCATCATCAGGTATAAGTGACTCAGAAACAAGTGATAAAGCTGAAACCAACAAGAACTCCTCTGCAGACAAGAACGGCCCATCAAGGGTACCCAGTATAGTGATTAATGAGAGACCACCAGATTTAATATCGCAATCATCAGAGAGCATAGAAATCATGGAGATAAATAGGCAACCTCAGTCAACAGACAGTATGGAAATTGAGGACATCTTTGCACAAAAAGTTGCCAGTAGACTTCAGCTAGAGCCAGCTTTAGTTTCTACTGTATTAAATGATGTGAGGAGAGATTCAGGTAATTTGTTAAACCTCCCAAAGCAGGGTTCATGGAGTGAGCAGAGTGAGGATAGATTAGCCCCTCCTTCCCCTTGTTCATCGTCTTCTCTCTCCCCAATCCCTCAGTCACCAGTGACTGTTATAGAAGTTAATTTAGATAATCAAAATGATAGCTTGGACACTGATGAAGGACTTGGCATGCGTAAAGGGGATTCTCAAGATCAAGTAGAGGCTGATGGTGCCTTCACCAGAGACAGGGGCAAAAGTCCGTTATCTTATTTCACCCTTCCCAAATACAAAACACCTCTTGGAGATAATAGGGTAACACACAATCCTAATTTCTTAAGCTGTAGTATAGAAGCAGATGATGGTCGGTTATCTCCATTAGTCATGCTACATCAGTCGCTAGATTCATCAGACACTAAAGACAGTGATCCTGTTAGTGGCGCCTCTAATGTAAGCACCAAGGAAATCGAAGTTCAAGCTGATGACGGCAGACTATCACCTTTGCTGAAGACTAGTGAAATAGAATTGATGAAAACAATGTTGATTAGCTTGGATGCTGTCTATGAAATTCAGGATGAAGCTACTCAGTGTAGTATTATTTCATCTGACTCTCCACAGGCACAGAATAGTCAACTTGACAGCTCTGAAAATGGTGAGCCAAATAAAACTAAAGAAAGTGGACAAGAAGATAATAATCTGAAGCAAAGAACAGAAATTGTGGTCAGTTTATCAGTACCAGATTATACAGTATCGGAAGATCATGACATGCACTCATCAACAAATATGCCAGCTACAGTATCGCAAACAAATTCATCTACACAAACAGTTTTGGTTTTAAGAGCGGATGCATCATCACAAACTACAGCAGGGCTGACACAAGACAATAAGGCCAATAATTCTCCTGCATTAACAGGTATGGCGAAGGATAGCCATCTTTTGCCTTTTGGTACAAATGCACAATCTCAATCTACAAATCAAAAACAATCTAGTCATAGCGTAAGCCCAGATGTTTCTCCAAATTCCACGACATCAGAAGATCATCAATCAGACCATTCTAATCCAGGAAGATCAACTTTGATGGAGACCATTCATAGACTGGCAAGAAAGACTCATGATTTAAAGATGAGAGGGTACGGAGCTCCATCTCCAGACGAAGCTAATTCTACAATGGAAGAAAATGTTCCTGCTCCTCAAAATGTCACTCTCGGTTCATTACCTTTCTTTAGAGACGGCCGTGTGCAACAGTTATCTCCTGATAGGAGTGGCGGTGCCAGCAGTCATGTTGAAACTCCTAATAATTCTGATATACATACATCATCACCCATCTCTCACCAGTTAAATTATTGTCAACTTTGCCCTCATTGTCTCCAACAGGGCTCATTTTGCCCCTTATGCAACATTTACCCTCCTGGAGACACCCAAAGGCCGCCTATGGGTTCTACAGGTCAGGGGTTAACAATCCACTGCTCTCAAGTAAACATAGTTTCGGAATCCTGTGCTGGTACTCCAGTATATTCCTTATCCATCCCAAATTCATCAAGTAGCTTTTTAACGGGTGAAGTCAATGGGCATTCAGAAAACTCTCCCTCGCAAAACAGTGATCATGATCATCGCCAAATAAATAGTCTATACTTTGGAAGAAGTGGTTCTTTCGGCAGGTGGAATCCTTTCAGAAATAATTCATCCGCCAGCAGTAATCCTGTTTCTGCTAGAGACAACTTGTCCCCAAATTCTGCCAATGGATTAAGCGCTCACAGAAGCGAAGGAGTTCGCCAGAATATCACATACCTTATTTTAGTCGCCCAACAGATTTACATCGCAATCCTAGTCAAGACGAAGGCTCGGTCAGTGAAGAAAGCCTAGCCAATGAAATTGAAGCTGCTAGCCGTACACGCCACACCAGTGCTAGTACTGGTACATCTGTAGGGCGAACTTCATCTGCCTCCTCACTTTCTTTTCTGTGATTTATTAGCAGGTATATTAGCCTCTTGGAAATACATTTGATCCGTCTGGATTTTGTGAATAGCATTGCTGTATGGACAGTACGAACATAAAGCAGACTCTTTCCAAATTAAAAAAAAGCAGAACTTATCTTTTGTGCCAGCCAAGTAAGGGAAAATTTTAATGACATAAAAGTGACTCCACAATAAAGTAGCAAAAATGATCAATGATTTTCAAGTAATACCAAATGGGAAAAATACTCATGAATAGAAAATGTTGTTTAACAGTTGACAATATGGGTGACACAAAATGAATACTGATCACAATGAATACCAAGACTATTTGACCACTGATGTTTACCAAATTCGAAAGAATGTCAACTAATGTATTGACAATTCAAGGTATGTTTCAATTGCTGTGGATGTGAATTGTTTTGTCAAGTTGATATGTTGTCCTGTGAATAATTGTCCAATTTAGTTTTGTGTGTTCTACTATTTCATCATGTTCAAATTCTCTCCACATGTATGAATCCTTTTGTAAAGTTTTTCTTCCATTTTGTTTTCAACTAGATGTTCCCCTTATTTAATCAAATGAATGTGCTTTTGTAAATGTTTCTATCAAATCTGTTACTTGCCTTCGTTTATGAAATAAAATCTTGTTATTTTCTTGTTGACTAATGTTGTCATTGCTCCTTGTGTTGTTATGTGTATATTTGTTCTGTTGGATCTTTGAATGTTGAAGGGTCATTCCATGGCGCAGTCGCGGGTGGTTGGAGGGAGCTTCATGTTGCCCTGGTGCTCTCAGAGCTAAAGGGGAACAGGAAGCCGATCTGTTTGTGGTGTCTGTATTGCGTCCTGTTATTGTCTCGTATTTGTCCCATCTTTGTTTGTTGCCAGTGGTGTCGAGGGTGGTTTCCTTCACCCATTGGGCTGGCTCGTCGTCATAAAAGTGAAATACCCTTGAGTACGACGTAAAACGCCAATCAAACAAACAAACCATGGCACAGTCATTGTTGTGCTACTGTGCACTATTTGGAAGGGGGCAACATATAAGGGAAAAGCCCCAAAGCACAACGTAAAACACCAATCAATCAATCAATTTATAAAAACAAAGCTCGGTGGATAGCAGAATCAATTAAACCATAGCAATGTGAGATAGTTGAATTGGCTCCTATGTAGCTCACAGGTGGATACAGGTCAAGGCTGGAAACGGCTTGATGTGCTCTGTGAGTTATAGAGCAACACAAAACCTTATGTTATCGTGTCTTGTATCATAATTTTTCATATTTTCTGTGTACATTATCATTTCCTTGTCCCTAATTGTTTGTCTCTGCTGCGACCTGGCCGGTTTCCTTCAACAATTTAGCTGTCACTCTATTGATTGAAGTACCTACAATATTACGTAAAACCCCAATCATATAAACTTGGAACTGATGAAACTCACCAGTGTCTTCAGATATTTTTTAAGTTTTGCAAGTTTTTTTTTGACAGGGTTTTTTGTGTGAAACATTTGATCTGAAAATAGGAAACTACCACAGATATGTAACATCAATAAGCTGGACAAAGGTCCTTTTTTGTGATTAGAGACTGTCTTTCATCAGGCTTTAAATGGCACAAGAAAAATAGTTATTTATTTAAAAATGTATTCCAAGCTTTTGTTATCCCTTACAGATCTGATGCACAGTCAGACAGACAAACAGATGCCACTGAACAAACGGATGAAGAAATAGCTCGAAATTCTGCTGAAATTGAAAGAGAGTCCATTCAAATCCAGAAAGAATTAGAGTTTGAGAGAAAATTTAAGATGAAACTCACTGAATCTAAGCTACCAATTCCTGAAACTACCTCCTCGAATTCTCCACTGTCATCATCTAAAGTAAGTTTTTTCTCATAAAAATTCAATTAAAAGATTATAGTTTTATAGTAAAGACATTTTCTGTGAATGAAAATGTTATAAATTTCTACTTAAAACACATTTTATGAAAGTAGTAATATAAACAAATAAGTAGACCTAATGCATATTAATTTCATAAGGGTTGCATGTATTGTAATAAAGTGAAGGAAAGTTAGAATGTAAAACTGGAAAAAGTGCTGTTACTGGGAGTAGTGGTGTTGTGTGGTGAAGGGGTTGTAATTATGTTACAGCTGATAGACTTAAACAATTATTTGGTTTTTGCAATAAAGAAAGGGATTTGCAAACAGGCTTTAACTAAATCAACAGGTTTCCAAACTTTAATGGTTACTTTGAGAAAAGTGTGGTGACACATTGATTGAATGATAGGTGTCTGTACTTCATCTCTTCATTGGCCCAAATGTTATCCAGAATTGCTCTCTATTACCATGTATTGAAAAAAAAAAAATACACCTTGCACTTTTAAGTGACATTGATTTCACTTTCATACAATTTACTGTTCAAGGGAACAAGCCCATTTGTCGATCATCAGGTGTATGAGTGAGTCACACTATGTAGCTCCGACAATTGCAGCGGTGGTTTTTACGAGGCTTCCTTCCGGTTTTCCAGTGTAATTAGGCAAGAAGCAGTGTGATCTGGACAATCCGTCGTCATATAAGTGAAAAAAAAAACAAACAAAAAAATCAATTACCTGTACCAAATTTAACTATCCAAGCATGAGTCATAATAATATGTTGAATAAGTTTATTAATATTTATTGACAGAATGTTGACTTCTTTCATCAGCCTTCCAATCATGATAACGATGAACATCAAAAGATAATTGATGAAAAACAGGTTAGTTCAGTGTAACAACTTCCAATGGGTATTACCAACTGTTTAGAAAGATATAGGATACAAGGCTTACGGTACTCATTTGTTTTAGCTACCATAAAGTCCAGATATTGTTGACCTGAGTAGACAGACAGTAAACAGAAGTTATGCAAAATGATCCCTCGAGTTTGAAGAAAGCTTTCATTATCACATTAGAGCAAATTTGGTAGATCAATTTTGGTATATTTATGGAATAATATGCCAAATATATATGTTACAACCAGTTTGGGAACTCAATTTAGTTACTCATGTATGGTGGAAAAATCATGCTATATGGTTTCTGACTGTATTAAATCAGAAACCATATGGCATGAAATTCCACCGTTCCTGAGTTACCAAATTGAGTTACCAAACTGACTGTAACATGATTATCAAAAATATCAGCACACTCAGAACTGACTTTTTGATGGCTCATCTTTACAGCATATCTACATGTGCATTCTGGCTCAGGTTATTTTATGTTTACTTTCATTGTAACAAATCCGACAGCTTCATTAATTCTTTGGAATTTTAACTGCACTTTATTAAAAGAGAAATTAAATTCATCAGGCTGGTTGTTTCTGAAAGTATTATGAGCTTTAAACCTTTTTCTGACATCACAGTAGATTATTTTTGTACAGGTTTAAATTTGAACAACCCAAAGGTTCTTGTTTCTATATCAAAGGACATTATGCAAAACATCAAACCTGATTCAACATTTTAAAGATCCTAATTTTTTGCAATTTTCATTTTAGAATGAACTTGAATCTCTGGACACAAAAATAAAATCCCGTCGCTCTGACCTGGTTAAACTAGAGACATTATTGAGGGATGATCAGGGAAAGTCTGAAGATGCAAGGTACAACAACAACATCTGTTTATTGTGTCAATATGTTACTGATATAATGGTCATGGGAAAGTGAAAATATGAGCTATAAGTGAAATACCCTTGAGTGGGACAATTAATCTCAATCTTACTATATGGGATATGACTTGTAGGCCACCTACATTGTTCATTGCTTTTGCGGCTTTAACCAAAATACCTAAAAAAATAACTTTGAAACAACTGTCCACCTTAGAACGGAGCCATAAAAGGGACATGTGAAAAATAAATTTGGCCACAATCAAGTCGTTATAACGAGATACTAAGTCCTTATAACAACTTAGTATCTCGTTATAACGACTTTATCTACCAATCAAAATACATCAGTTTCTCGTCATTTTAATGATCAAGCTTGGTGTGGTGCTGAGACGAGAAGTTATATTTTATCATTAAAATTCGTCAGTCAAGAGAGGTCCTGTTAGGTTCTGGGTTCAATCCCCTAGGGCAGTTTGTTTAAAGAGTAGCAAACACTGGAGGAAAATTAACCTTCCAACATTAGAAAACGCTTCACATCTTGGTTGTGCTGGTGTTGGAATACATTGCTGTCATATACATGTAAGTGAAATACCCTTAAGCATGGTGTAAAACACCAATCAATAAATCAATAAATTTGTCAATCCCCTGGCCAGTTGAATGTTATTTAGTCTTTATATATATCAAACAAAGTATGAGCAACAAAATGGCAGAAAACTGATACATTTAGATTGGTGGATTAAGTCGTTATAACGACTTACTATCTTCTTACAATGACTTAGTAAGTCGTTATAACGAGTTAATTCAAGAACAAAATTATTTTTTCCATGTCCCTTTTACGGCTCCGCACCTTAAACATAAGTATATTAAAATATACAAAATTTTACCATCAACAGTTGTCTTTAATTTAAAACCTCTGGTGCTCTTCAACTAAGTTTTTCATTTTTTTATTTAGTTGATATACAGGCAACTGGTAATAGTTTCGGAATAATATTTGAGAATATCATAGTAATTTAGAAGTACAATTTCAGTTGAACTACATTATTTCACTACAAGACTTGGGCCAGCTCATTTCTTGAAGTGATTGTTTTTAAAGTAAAGTAGGTTATTGTATGTCTGGTCAAAGGAACCCCTTGTTACTCTGGTGATCTCAGAAATAAATGGCCGCTCAAAGCTGATATCTTGTGGCACCTAAATCTGTAATTTTATAAAGCGTCTTACTGTGCCATGTATTATATCCTGTGGTTGGTTGTCTGATATGACCCATTGATATGTCATGTTATCAAATTAGTAAAACATCTAAGCACGGTCCTACACTTCACACAAACAGACAATAGTTTTATTGTTCTCTTCTTCTCTCTGTTGTAGGACACGTTTAATGTTGACAGAGTTTAAGCGTGACAACATCCGCAAAGAAGTGGAGAAATCTACACAGGAACTTTACGTTAAAAAACAAAAGGTCAAGGCCATGGATGAAGAGGTCAAATCAAAAATGGATGACATCAAAGAGTTTGAATCATTGGGAATAACAAAAGATCAGGTGAGAAGTCCTTCTATTTTGTTACTTTTGATAAACATTCAGTGGAATTCAGCTGGTTTTGTGAACTCGCATAACTTAGAAATATATTCATTGATTAATATGGAATTTAGCTTTCCTTTATTTACACGAAAGATGGGATTTCAATTTCACCAAATTTGGCCAAGTTATATCACTGACATTGCATAATTTTGCAATTTTGATGCCTGTGTGCTATGGACTTGATAATTTGATAACAAATTTACCAAATTGAATGAACTTGAAACTTGTCCTCAGTGTCTTAGCCAGCAGTGACATTTACCGTCAGAAATCCCTGTTCTGAGAAATTTCTGCCTGTCCAAATTTTAAAATTTCCTATCTTTTCCATGTTAAAATTCAGAATTTGTATCTAAAAAATCTGCCTGTCTCAAATGACCAGTGGATGGGCTTCTAGCTAAGATTGTCCTTGTCCTTTAGCTTCCTCTTGATGTTGAATTATTATGGATATCACCAAATTCCAAAAAAGAAAAGGCCCACCGTTGCATTATTTTATAATATTTACTTTTGTATGTGTTTTGAACCAATTCAGGAACTAATTTATAACTTGGAAAATAGTTTCTTCTGGTTATTCATCCTGTCTGTGCTCTGGACACAAAATGTCAAAACAAATTCACAATTTAAATTCATATTTTAGTTCTCGGTTTCTCTTGTTGTAATAATGGATGGGATCCCTTTTCCACCATTGTAAGTGAAATTACAAAAAGCATTGCTCGTATTGCACGTTTAGCAAAATTAAAAATTTTATTGCGGGTGGTTGAAGGGAGCTTCATGTTCCCCTGGTGCTCTCAGAGTTAAAGCCGATCTGTCTGTGGTGTCTGTATTGCGTCCTGTTATTGTCCTGTCTTGTCTTTGTTTATTGCCAGTGGTGTCAAGGATGGTTTCCTTCACCCATTGGACTGGCAGGTCATCAATCATCATATAAGTGCGATACGCTTGAGTACGACGTTAAAACCCAATCAAACAAACAAACAAACAAAAATTGTATTATGTACCCAAGTATATCTTTAAAATAAGTTGACATTTTGTCTTCAAATTAAACATTAGTTCCATCACACTCCTACAACATTCAGGATTCTTTTCTACCAAATTGCCCAAACCAATACCTTTCACTTTTTGAAAGAAAAAACTGTTCTCAAACTTGAGTAGGAAAACGTGATTTGACAAGGATTATGAGCATATGTTTTTCATAACAAGCCTGAAGAGGTTGCACTGCTAGCTACTCAGTTTGTTTACTTTAATCTTTGTTGACTTTATTGATTAAAAATTTTCCAATCAGATTAATGATATTGGAAAATGTAGCAGTAAATCTGTTTTTTTAAATACCAGTTAAAGGAACTCGTGAAGCAGCAGCATATCATCCAATCAACTGCTCAGAAGATTGAAGTTCTCCAATTAGAGAGGGATGAATTGGTGCGTCAAATCGAAAGAGTAAACAATGATTTATTCTCAGAGCGAAAAGCTTCTCGACAACAAAAAGAAGAATTGATTGAGGTTTGGAAAGATTTTTAATTAGGACATTATGAAACTAATTGTTGGCAAACTTATACATTTTTGTCCAAATTGTTATTTTACTTCTGCCTTGTGTTTATACATTACCCTTACAAAAAAATCCTATAGTATCTTATAGGATTTTTATTTGGAATCCTATAGTATCTTATAGGATTTTTATTTGGAATCCTATAGTATCTTATAGGATTTTTATTTGGAATCCTATAGT
>JAQQZZ010110663.1:0-30538 GCA_030265115.1 Mopalia vespertina | reverse complement strand
AAACGAACTGTAACATACACATGTTACAGTTCGTTTGGGGGAAAAAAAAAAACGCTAGTGGAAGCTGGAAAGGACCTTATTACTTTTTTAGATCGTGGATCAGTACACTTTTTTAAACACTGTGTGCTTTTATCAACTCTAAACAAAACGTCCATTGAGAAAAGGAACATAATGATAACCCTCGTCGTCATTGTCTGATGAATGAATGATTATTGTGATCTGATGTAAAGGAAGTAAGAGATTTTGAGGTTCTAACTTTGTATTATCTCGTTGATGGCTTCTCGCTACGAAACGAACATCCTAACGTACAGCGCGATAAACTCAACAATAGAGCAGCCTGTATGGTATATAAAGACTTTGACACAATTGGTTATTCCCCGGCATGTATTTATATGCATATACGCGTATTCAACAAAAATGTTCCGCACGCAATCTTTTATAAGACTATGACAGCAAATGTGATACCTGGAATTGTAATTATTTATATCTTTCGACCGTTCGACTCGCATTTGTGACATGGGTTTTAGTAGGGTCAGTTGTACCTTTAGCAGGATAGATGTGCCTCAATGTGTTACTTTCTCACTATTCAATATGCTTTAGTAAATAACTAGTATCTTGCATCGCGTTTTTATCGTACAACATAGCCGAAAAAGTGATTTTAGCCGTCACAGAAAAATTGCGCATGAAGGTAATGGAGCATGTCAACCGTTTATCTACAGTTTTGAAGCAGAAATATGTCAAGTTAAGCTTGTAACGCAACCAAGTAATTATCCACACACATATCATTATTCCATCAACGTTTGTGAAAAAATCGAATCAAACATGCGTTTTTAAAATTCTCAAAAGCTATAATGTTTTATCAATTAAGTGCGCTTATATACTTAAAACATACAGTAGAACAAGTTGATTACAGACAACGTCACTGCCTTAAGGGTTGATTATTATGCTGTAATGTGAAATGAATAACATACAGCTGTGTAGTGATCAGACGTTGGTGTTATCTCAACGAAGAAAATGGCATGAACATCCCAAAGGAACAGCGTGGTAAGCTCAATTAAATAGTATCCCTTATGCTCTTTGAGATAATTTGTTCTCCCACATTATATATATTAATATAATTGTATTTGAAAACTGTCCACCAAACATTATTTTAAAGTCGACGACATGTGCATGTTGAAATGGTTATTATTCACATTCACTATTCACTATTTCGGGAGATAGTCAATTTGGATCAAAAGCAAATATCTATATATTCAGTTTATTGTGTTTGTGTATATTTTTTGATAGTGGAAACAAAGCACACAACTAAGAATACGAGAGACTATATAGCAGTAATGTGACGAGCGTTTTAAATGGTATGCCTGTATGTTAGGTACATAGCTAAATTCAACAGTGGTGTTACTTTTTTGTAATCACTGAAATTGCTGGTCTTTTTGTTCTGAGTGACGAACTGCTTTGTTAGGTAAATACAGTCATATGGTTTTAACCATTTCTGAGGACGCGTCTTTCACCCACGAGGTTGGCGCGTTTGTGTTGACGTCACATTCGGCTGCCTATCGCTCGCTGGGGCTGAGTGCCACTGTTACTGTGACTTTACTTTAATCCAATAATTGCCTATTTACAGGTATGTTAAGCTATTTATACATTGTAGGATTCTAGATAAGGCATCCGTGAATAAGTTTAGATCTGTTTCCGTACAGCAAAGTAATTTTGATCGAATATTCTCAGATTTGTAAATATGTTGTTTCTCTCGAAGCCTGCATGAACTCGAAAGTTATTACATAATAACGTTGTGAAATTCCATTGTTCAAACAGTTAATTTAACGTATTTTCTTTACGACTCTCTCTTGTTTCTAATTTTTGAAAAAAGTACGGAAGCCCTGGTATGACCATCGTGTATTTTTCTGTTTTCTGTAACTTTGCTTTTTTTTTACGTTTTTCTTCTGAAAGTTATTAATTTTATTGTTACTATTGAGTGTAAAGTCCGATATAAAATTAATTGACACTAACACAATCTAACAAGTCATTATTATGGTATTCTATTGAGATTTTGCCAGGTTGCTAAGGGCTGTTTGTTTGAGGAGTAGCAATGCTGTCTTTACTTAGCACTGGAGGAGAATTACCTTTGTAACATTATGGAAATGCTTCACATCTTGGTCGTGCTTACAAAAGCACTGCCGTCATATAAGTGAAATACCCTTAAGCACGGCGTAAAACACCAATCAATCATATTGGCATATTATACAAATGACATTGTTATGGAACGGTTAATATACCACTACTGTTTGAATACTGTGAATGTATCAAGTAAGACATTCGGCTGTCTCCCGCTTGCTGGGGCTGAGTACCGATGTCATTGTGACTTTACTTCAATCCAATAATTGACTATTTGCAGATAAATTGCTCTTCAGTGTTGTTTTGTCCATCATCATCAATTGGGAATAACCTGTGCTGTATCGTCCTCACAGTCTCCCATTTAATTATACGTCTAACATGTCTGTCTATTATGTTTTTGGCCGATTCCTATTTCAGAATTTATTATGTTATGGTCATTAGACACTAATTATATTGTTGTGCAGTACTGTTAACAATGCCTGCAAAAACAATATGTACTTAGGCTTATAAATGTATTTTATTTCAAACCTCGAAACAAAGCATAGATATTAGAATTGTCGTATATATTTTTTTGTTTGTGCTCACTCCTGATGACAACATAAAGTGTCGAGATGTCGAACAAACGTGAAGTTTTCCGTTTCGGAATTACACTACTTGTGTAATATAAACGTAATCTGACGTAATGTCAAAAGTCTGTTCCTAGGGGTTTTGTTTGCTTCCTCTTAAACAAGATTGTCACTGCTTCTTGTGTCATGGTATCTGAGAACGACACAAATGGATGTCGGTGCAAATATGCTCTACTTATCTTTTTTCACCTTCTGTTGTGATTTAGGGACTCGAAAAGTCTTGAATCCTCTAAAATTTAGAATGCAATAAGGCTTTTACATTAGAAAAAAAAGTTATTTACGTTAAAAGTAAACATATTGAAAATCTGCAAGCCAAATGCAAATTCCACGCAGACCATCCCTACTAAAATGTGAAGTTTGGCGGACACCCAGCTCCGCGACAACTTGCGGTACAGCAAACTCTACTCGAGAACTTGGCTTAGCACCGGTAAACGATTCCCTAGCGAGGCTTCGGTCCCATATTAAAAGAAACAGCATAACATTCAGTCCACACTAACACTAACCTTATTCACTGAATGAAAGTTTGTTTAACTCCATGCTCAGACGTATTTCATTTATATCAGGGCGATATATTACAACACTTAATATCCAGTCTGATACACTCATAAATTTTTAGTATGTGTCCATACAGCGCTATTACAGCGTGAGTGAGCTTAACACGTATTGCCTTTAGCAAAGAGACTTAATCTCAGTGAGGAAGGTGATGAAGATACAAGAGTTCCGAAAATAACAATGCGTTTTGGGGGATAATTAAACGAGATTAAGCAAAAACAAAATGGTCTGGAATTGGAAGGAAGACACGATTACGCACTTTTTTTAAACATTCGTATATCAGAACTATACTTAAATATAATTATCTTTTTTTTTCTGTCTCTCTAATTACCGTTTATATGCCACAGATTGATGAATTATCCAACCCTAATTCTCAGTTTGGATAAAACGGTTTCCGCAATTAGCTGATGCTGATTTTGTTTGAAAGACCTGACCGCCGCTAGCAAAAGAGTTTTTTCTTTAATAAGTATAAAAAAAAAGTCAATTATCCTTCCGGTGGTGACAGTTTAAATAGGTCATTATGTAATGTTGTTTTAGTCCGAACAACATGTAACAGTTAAATTGCCTTACGGTCGCTATGTAACCGACAAGCTGGTGAAAGTTTTCTTATAGGTGACATTATAACTACATTAAAAACATCTGCTCTAAGATTTGCCTTAGGCATACGCCTGATCACAGACGGAAGGACAATGAATCCACTCGATATTTCTGATGAATGTATTAAAGTGCACTGTAGATGTAAATTGAAGGGTTAGATGAATAAAGTGCCTCCAATTTGTCTGACGTATAATAGACATACAGTACAATTCCTTAGACATAAAGAGTCCATTCCAACAAACAACAGGAAGTGTCGGGCTAGTTCTTTTCTATTAGAGAGACATCACGCATTTTGTAAACTTCAAGTACCATCTAGCTTTTCAACTCTGGCTGCAACTTTGGGATAAACCCGCGCCATCAAGTCCTCCCCAGGAAAGATCATGATACCGTTAACACAATACAAACACTAAGCATTCTAGTACCCCTGTACATGCTGTGGAATGAAACAAGTACTGTATTTTTGTTTGATTGATTGAGTGATGTTTAACGCCGTACCCAAGGGTATTTCACCTATACGACGGCGGTGCCTCTAACGGTAATTGCCACAGTGACCCAGTCATGTAACGTTAAGTATTGTTCTCTGTTAGAAAATTAGTATTCTTCCCATGCTAAAGAGAGCAGTATGTCTTTACTAGAAACGTACTGCCCTCAGTCAGAGGGGCAGCTTCTGAGAGAAATCTCTTTGTCAGTTCTCCGCCATTCATGCTTATCTCGCGCTTCAGGCTTCAAGCCAAAAAATGCATATTAACTATTTTAACAAGCTTTTTATGTAAATGTGAGTTAAAATTTCTGTTAAGTGCCGTATGTTCAAATTGAATAGACTGATAGTCCTAACATTTTGTGCAAATGTCCCACAACATGAGAGGAGAGGGCTATTATCTGTTCAGCACATTACATGCATATTAATTACTATAACGAGATTTTGAAGTAAAACGTTAAACACCATAACTCCACATTGAAAGGCCAGATTATTATTTAAAGATTGGTAAATATCACACAAGATGGAATGTGAAGGATATTATATTAGCTCGGTTCACTATACGCATATTAATTACACTAGCGAACTTTATACAGACATATTAATTAATGTTGTATTGTTATCTTAAAGGCAATAGGAATGCATTCCCTTTCTTTGACGGAACAGGCGAGCTCTGTGGAACTAACCAAAGAACACAGGGTACGTGTAACCAGGAAAGTTATGCCTATAACAGAAACATCATTCGACTCTCATTTGTCACTTGGGATTTCCATTTGGCCATTTGCATGTTTTAATGATCAGTTAGCGTTCCTGTCTAACTGTTAAAATGATTAAGTGATAACAGTATATTTCGCGTACAAAGAACGCTCCGTAGCGTGTCTGTCATGTGCAAATTTTAGCCAGGAAAGTGATGTCTGGCAATCATCGAGAAACCATTAAGTCTTAGTGTTGGGAAGATGTCTCGATTTGTTCTGCAATTTTGAAACAAAAATATTCCTTAAGTTGTTAACGCAGTTGAATAATTATCAACACGAAATGTCTTGGTTCCTTTGGGAAAAAGGAAAAGCAAAAAGCAAGTGGAAAATTCAGTCGTGTAAAAGACCTTATTATTTTTATAAATCGTGGATCACTACACTGTTTTTAAAATTGTGTGATTTTATCAGCTCTTAACCCTGGGGGTCATATATGACCCCCAGCGTTTCAGGGCCAGCCTCATTCCGCCAGGTATTTTTTGATATCTAAAACAATTTTTTTTAACCACTTTAGCCCAGTGTCCTTCATACGACCCTACTGGTCGCTGTCTACTACTGACCCCTATCGGCTAGAGATTCCTTCATCTACCAAGAGTTTATAATTTTCACGTTATTTTAAGCAGGGTTGGGTCTCCCAGGGTTAACATAACGATCGTTGACAAAAGAACAAAATGATAACCGTCATCGTCATTGCCTGTGGGGTTATTATTATCATCTGATGTAAAAGAAGTGACAGATAGCCGTGTTGAGGGTACACCTCTCGTTCAAGAAAGAGGTCATGGCTTCTCGTTTTGACACGAACATCCCAAAGGCACATCGGGGTATATTAAATAACCTACTAAGTGCACAGCACTTCGACAAAATTAGTTACTCCCCGACATGGATGTTTATGAATATATAGAAGTTAAACACAAAGGCAAGCACGCATTTTTTTTTCTGAGACGCTGGTAGCAAATGCGCCATCTAGAATCGGTATTAATTACATTACATCAAATTCAATTGAGAGCAAACCTATGTGTAATTAGTTTTAATGTGCATCTTAAATGTCCATGTTTTCAAATAAATCACACAGCTATATACATAAATGTATAGAAAGCGAAATATGATGCTTCAGCTTGTAAAATAAAAATCATACAAGTGTCTGCTTCGTTGTCTGGATCTCTTTCACAATGTGTCCTTCCAGCATAGCCAAATGATAACGTCTACGAACCGTGCTTTGGACGAATTGTGCCCGTATCGATTCTACAATTTGATATCGGTGTTTAACTACCAGAATTAGGATTCTGAGTCTGTAAACTTCAAACTAAACTTTGTTTAAGTTAGATATTTTGCCTATAGGCGATTAAATTATATTTTCCCCATCCAATTCAAACGACCAAAACAGCTATGTTATTAGCTTTTAATTAGGAACGTGTGGATTTGAGGTGTCAAAAGAAACGGTTTACAGTGCCTGATCTTCAATGACAGTACAAATGATTTGTTATATGAGTTGATAAGAGTATCATATTTTCTGATCGCCCATTGGCTAAAATTCACCAAGTGTTCTATATGATGATATAGACCTGTACAACTGACTGGTTTTTAGCGAATCACAGAAGACTATTTACTTCTCTGCCTTGACTTCAGCGGAAAGAAAGGTGATTTTTAATACGATTTATATTGCAGTACATAGGCTGTAAGATCGTTAATCAAACAATGTCGTTATAGTTACTACACACGCTGTACAATTGTATTCCGCTATATGCCGGTACTTTCTTATCGATCAGTTTATTACTGTAGTGGTTCTAAGATTATTGAGCAAAATAACGACGAATAACTTATACATTTTGGCAATCAAGCTTTCTGAAAAATCTTATTCCATTGTCGTTATATCTTGAAAATGGAATAAGATTTTTCCGAAAGCTTGATTGCCAAAAGGTATCAGTTATTTGTCACTATTTTTTCAATAGTTTGCCTAGCTAAACCGTTTCATAAAAGTATTCATGGTTTTAAGATATATCGGTATTTTATTCCAATAGATATGTAATGAAACGAGTGCTTTTCTATGTGTTATGTGGTCCAGTATATGTGTGTAGGATCAAATCTTTCGGAGGAGAATACAGTTACAAATAAGATATCCGGGAGTATTTCTGGACAAACACAAACCATTGATCAGAAGTTATGTATATATGTGTTTCTGCAATGACTCGAAGATGGTTGTTCTAATACCACGAAGTGAATATGTGTAAAGGTACATTTACTCGAAAGTCCGACACCGACCATCACTCACAGTAGCATATGTTTTGCTGGAAGTCAATACAGTAGTTACCTGTTTTTTTTTTCTAACCTTGTGTCGCGAAGAGGACATATGTACTCACAGTCTGCCTAATGAGCGCTAAAACAGATATTTAAATATTGAAAATACCTAACAATTAATATAATAGTCATTTTTACGTACGAATATTCGGCTATAAACAGTAAAACATTCGACATCTCGTTAAATGCGTAACTTCATCAGAACTTTTATATGTCATTTTCACGTCGCTGTATAATCCTCCACCCAATCTTTTCGTTCAAAACTATTACATTTTTTATAAGAGTATCCTTTGAAAGGCTTACCTGTGGTCTTCTTCTTATCTCAGTTTACAGTATTATACTCCTGGTGACATATCCAGCTAAGTACATCATCAATAAACAACGTTCTCTTGAGATAACTTCATCCTAAACATTCGACGGTTACAGCTATCGGTTTTGTTTTCTGATTACATTAGAAGTCGTACTTAAGGATATTTCTCTTTTATGAGGTCAGGTTGTCTATTTCTTGCTCTGCAACACTTAAACACGATGGAACAACTGGGCGAGGCGGGGATGTGTTTCTTAAAAACCACTTTCGGGATTGCAGGAGCCACCTCGTGTGACAACCGCACATATCTGAGGCCCACTAGAGGACAGGATCATGTGTGAGGTACTTCGAATGAGGATTGGTAGTAGGCTGATACCTATAGTAGTGAACCATGGTCGCGGTTCTCCAGTAAGTAGTGAACGCCACCGAAACTGTTTCCGTTGACTACGGACTGTAATAGTTGTTTTACTGCATATTGGATGTTTACAATCATCTCACATTTCCACTACTGACTAGGCATGGTTCTGCAATAGTTTGACCAAAATTCTATAATTATGGAAAATTCCTAACAGATAAGAATATTCTTAATATTTGAAATCCTGGATAAAATGAATTCAGTTGAAGAATATTACTGCATGGGGTGAACCAAGTAGATAGTTGATTCGCGTTGAAACTTTCAATTGTGATTACATACATAGTAATATTGCCTGTTAAGGATTAATAGCAGATTTTTATGGCACACGAGGTTCCCCAATGCTTTTATCACACGTGTAATACCTAGACGGTAGCTACCAGAGGTCTCCCTGTAGTATCTATTACCTGATCCGACGACTGGTCTCACGAAATGCACTAACAAGGTTTCGCCCATCAGATATGATTTTAAACAAAATACATCGATAACAAGGTGGGTTAAATAACAGGCGCACACTTGCTATGTATTTAACCAATATTCTTCGCATGGCAGTTGGTGAAATGAATTTTTGTCGGAAAAAAATAAAACGAAATGGGTAAACTTTCGCTCTTGATCAGGGGTAAGATGATATTTTTGAGATTAGCCGAGCCATTTTTATTTTTATTTTTTTGATAGAACTAGAAAGAATAAAGGCTGTAAAAAATTAAATATATTGTAAATCAAACCTGTTGAAACTGTACGGTATTTCAAATGGACGTGCCACACATCAATCAACCAATGATAGTCTCTACTACCATCCTTGGTAATTAAACATTAAATAAAGATAATAAACACTCAAACTGTTAAGAGAAAGGTATGGTCTTTTGGATGGTGTTCGCAGATTGCTTAAACTCCCAATGCCATTAAATGACACAGATAGAGGGATGGTATTACGTCTGAACACGAACATCCCAAAGCACATTTGGTTGCATTTAATTCTTCAGCAATGTAAAATATAACATCTGGGTACTGTTTGTTTGCTTACATGGATATATGAATATAATTATACTTCAATTTAAACCGGATGAAGATTGATGTTCTTAGCAGTATACATGATAAACTAAACAAAACGTATCAACCGACTGATTCATTGGCGTTTAACGCCGTGTGATATCCTTTAATAATACTATACTGAGCCAGAGGGGCGTATCGACAGAAAGTATACCTTAATGTTACGAGTTTGGTATTTTTCGAAGAAAACAAAAGGTATTCAGTATTTGTACTGTTTGATATCTTGACATTTCTATAAAACGGAAAAATAGCTGTTGACATGACATAGGGTTATTAGTGTAACGTGGCATGTGCCAAAGCTTCAAAATGACCGTTAATGCATAAATGTTTTATGTCAAATTCATGTCCTCTTGGTCGATTAGAAAACGAATGCTTAGGTAAGTGGAGAATAATTATATAGAATTTGATTTTTCTAACAGAAATTTGTTACGTCTAAATCCTCTAGAGCGAAAAATGTATAGATTCTGTCTTCAGCGACATTAGGCTGTCAGTTCCAAAAGAATGAGGAAAGCTGTTGTCAGTAGATTGTCACTTACCTAATAGATCCGGCCATCAGGAGCGTCTCAGTCGGTGGACCTGTTTCGCCATTTGTCCCAACCTCACTTCGAAAGTAAATAATCATTTAAGGAATGGCTGGATTTTGTTTTTACCTTAATTGAAGTACGAAAGAATAAACGAAGTACAGACAGAAGGGTTGAACAAAAGATTTTTAATACACAAAATAATAAATGTTATTATTGGATTGATTTGTTTACGCAGTAGACCGAAACACAACCCCATATACTGCAAAATCTCTCAGAATTACCAATCTGACTTTACAACACGGAAAATGCAATGGCTATGAAACAATTTCCTTTGCAAGACAATCGACTATAGTAACACTCACTTATTGTATTGTTCATGAGTGGAAGCGCATCAACTGCATGCACTTTCTGATATATACGCTCGAAATAGCTTGGTTGTTTTTAGGAACCAATTTGGTCAGTTTTTAATACGGTGGAGTCTTCATGCCATGACTATCATTGGAGTCTATAACGATAGTTATGTTTTAATGATAATTCATGACAATCGCACCCCAAAAAGTACCCTCCTAATAAACAGACACCTTTTAACTTAACTCTTACAAATCAGGAATTGTCTTCTCCGCCAACCTCCCGAAGCCCCTCGTTAAACACAGAGCGTCGGTCGTCGTTTCTCTTTTTCATATCTATGTTCTCTGAAGTCTGCATCTACATGTAACATGTAAGGACGAGTTTCTCGAAAGACTGATTAAACCAGATTAAAGCGTTAATAGGATATTAGATATAGACCTTCAACATAGCGTGACGTCATCCCATTGAGCATCAAATTAAATAGCGATTCGAGCCACCTGCCCCTGTACTGCAAGTCATAATTGCCGTGGATATATATACTCAAGCGAAAATGATCATTAACACCTCTACCGACTTTGTGTATTAAAAACCAAAAGAAGCCGAACAAATAAAAGTTTCATATAATAGTTGTTGAGGAGAAGACTTTCAAGTATGCGTCCGTGGAATTGGGGCATATTATTCTTCTTAAAATAATACGGCATAAATTTGCTTTACGTTAGGAAAATGTCAGACAACAACCTTCATTATAGTAATGATGTAGTCTTAAAGGTAGGGCATCTTCGATATAAGGTTACGATGATAATAATTGAGTCCAAAGAACAGCAGCTGGACGACGAAAACAATTGGTATCGGTAATTGTACACCCGGCTTACAGTCTATGTGAGTATCGTTAGCAGTGACGTTTGTTAGCTGATAATTGGAAGTTGGATACTCTACCACAAGGGTAGATGTAGTAAGCCTAAAAGAAGAAGAAGAAGAAAAAAAAAGAAGTAAGCCCAATTCAACTTAACCACATCATCTTTGAAAAGGGATATATATACCGGTTACGATTTTACACCATGAATTGACTCATATATGTCATTAGATTGTTGGTAAAATAAATGGGCCTAAATTTGACACGAATCTTTAGTAGACAACCAATATTTGATTGGCGGACATCCTTAGTTAATACTGTGGTCTTACTAAAACTTTCTGTTATAACAAATATTAACTTATCCTTTAGCATATTTACAATAATTTCCAGTATTTTTGTTATTTTGAACTTATACTCCGAGTTACTAGTTCCCAATCACCCACGAAAATGAAATCAGCCCACACGACTACGAGTCGGCACGAACATCTGTCAATATCTAGTCCGTCTAGACTGCTCAGCTAGCTATAGTGTTCGAAAACTATTAAACCAATCCTAACACTATGGCGGCCCGCGGCCGTGGCTTAGTGGTTAGTTTTGTGCGCGTACTAATCCTACTTCGATGTACCGCGTGATCGAGTCCGTCTGTCGACCATCAGGTAAGGCTCCGGTAATCGTGGGGTGGTTTTTGCGAGGTTTCTTCGCGGTTTTCAAGTGTAATTAGGTAAAGAACAGATTATACCCCACATGGGTGCAGTGCTGAATTTACTTGATTAGGAGGTTATTCGTGTCGCACTTGTTGTCTCGGAGCAAAGAGGCGAAGCAATGCCGTTGTGGTGTGTTTTTGCTGTGTATTGTGACCGTGATGACTTCGTTTTGTTGCCTGTGACGTCGATGACGCTTTTCTTCACCCATTGCGCTAACACGCTATCATATGAATGAACTAGCCTAAAGCACAGCGTTAAACCCCAGTCAAACAGATTGTGATCAACACAAGTGTGTAGCTAGGAATCCACAACATGAAAAGTCAGTCATATATGAATTTGTATTTCTCATTTGTAGACATCAAACTATATCCACAAGTCTTAATATCTTGATGATCAGCGACAAGTGTAGAAAATGTCGCGTGTTTCCCAGTTGGGCCCCACTTATTACGCCTGAAAGAAGGCCTTATAAAAAGGCACACCAGGCTAAATATCCTACTCAGCGATGATGGAAAAGCATACATTCCTTTTCAGACGAATGTCAAGTAGAGTGATTACGCAAACCATTTATAGACATTTATTGAATCGAGATCAACTCGCCAAACACTCCCACGTAAAACCAAGGGTACTTTCATAATACTTCATCGGGATTGGGCTCCCATTTATCTACAAGATTGGTTCTGACGTCAACCATTAATGGCTTATTGGAAATAAAAGAAAATGACCCGATGGAGTCTAATGGTGGGATATGCTTGTTGTAGAGACGTTTGCAATAACTTCATCCAGGAATTCTTTGGTCTCAAATGATGTTTAATATTGTATTGGGGAAATTAGACATAGCGGAAGAGATCTCAAATGTATATTGATATAATAAAATGCTTGATGCAAACAAAATTAATGATGCGAATGTATTTCTATTATATTTGAGTTCACTACTGACTACATAAAGCCGCATAAATGAAATAACTTTCTCAATTTTTATATTATAAGATTGTCTCGAATAGTACGCTTAGTATGTTTTAATCTGAATAATATTGTTTTGCGATGTTGGGCAGCTGTTCTTCGCTAAAATAGCTGATTGACAATTAGCAAGTTATATCTGAAGTACAAACATAAGTCAAAGTTCTGTAGTAAAATGAGAATAAAAGGTACTTTAGCTTGATTGGTCCAAAATAAAATCAGCATTGATCGGTGGATAATTACACATTTGACATCACGTAGACAACAGAACGGCTGCTAGAAAGATCTAAATTAAAAGTGGACTAGGAGGAACCTAAAATCCCAAAATAACGCTTTATTTTTTGGTTCACTATTACCTACATGTATGTGGTACAACGTGAATTATTCTAATTTTGTAAAACACTTTTTATTCTTTCGTCTTCTGCTGTATTAATCGTCATTTTGATATTATCCGGCCGAGATGCTTGGCCGGAAGGATATCGTTACAAGAATTTACAATCTAGTTTCTATAGACACGAAGACGATAAACAAAATGCATTCGTTGACTAGCCGAAACCGTTCCGAACACAATAAGAACTCTTAAATATTTAGGTGAACAGAGTTGAGAAAGTTTATTTGATAACATACATTGTACCTGTGAACTGAACGTTGGCGTTGATTTAAATTGTCCATACAAAATCTTTTGTTTTATAGGTATTGTGGACAAATCCACCACTGTGGTGTCATAATTCTAGAATTACACTGCTATAATCAAACAAATCTCTGTCTCCACATGGCAATATGTGTACGATTTGTAGCCAGTGTCTTCTGTGAATAAAGCGAATACAAATGTATGCACACGTATCCACATACGTATAATTGGTCGGTGGCGTTTTCACTTGGGTAGTACGATGTTATAATAATAAGTCTTAATAATAATAATTCGAACTATGCCTATGTACTTTTTTTGTGGAATTTTATTTTACGTGGGCTAGTTGACACAATGGCCGATCGATACCAACTCTTTTATGTCCATATATTGCCCGCTCTCTGGATACAGACAGTATATTGATGCTTTCAGGTAGGTATGGAGGAACGTTGAGTTTTCATCGGAGCAGACCATCAAGTATATGACTGAGTCACATGCACGATTGGCTCCGGTGATCGCGGGTGTGGGTTTTTTTACGAGGTTTTCTCCGGTTTTCCACTGTAATTAGGCAATGGGCAATGTGAATTGAACAATCCGTCGTCATATATGTGAAAACCCAATCAAACAAACAAAACAATCCACAAGAGCATTTTCATCAAACTCTCCACATTATGGTTGCGTTGCTGTTCACACTTTTGAAGTAGGCTTTCTTCGCTGTCATATACTCTCCAGCATGGCGTAAAACACCATTAAGTCAATCAATCATTTAAGCATCTAAGATACTGTTTATTAACTTAAATTGTCTCAAAATTGACCATTCATACAGAACCGCAGTATAGCTAAAATAACAATTTTACATACATGTACGTATTACATTATAAAGCAATGTTTTCATTGCCGATCCGCCACTGCTATTATTCGGGCTATTTGAACATTGAACTGTCGTCCAATCCAGATGATAAAAGTTAGTCATGTGTGTTTGATTAGGTAACTCTAGAATAAGAGGAGATTATATGTTACATGCATCACCCAGTGCTCAACATTAGTCATGGTTTGCTTTTACCAGGAAGCGGGAAACAACGAAGCGGCGTGCAAAAGAGACTGATACTAGCTGTTTAGTTTCTTCCACTTTTATACTAGTTTTTTGTAAATTACAAATTAGATCTGAGCAAATATTTAATTAAAATTATAACTCCACTTAATGTTTCCTCACTTTTTATAAATAATATGCCAGTCCAGCTTTTATATTAAAAACGTACCTACTGTACATAATCCATTGCATTAAACATTATGTCAAGACAATGACATCGCCCATTTAACGGTCTTTGTTTTATGTATACAGTATAGATAAATCACAAGTATATATTTATCGAAAGGTTCTCATTTAAATATAAAATAAATTAACTAGCTAAATTCAAGCCTTTGATATATAATATTTTCATGTTTGGAAAATATAATCTTGAATCCTTAGATAAGATAAAGCTCAAGACAGCGGATGGATGTGCAGGCTTTTTATTTTAGTTGGTTTTGAATAAGAAATAATTTTTTTCATAAAAGAAAACTAATAACGCTGAACGGGCTTATCCTAATCCTCTTGAAATGCAATCTGATAGCTACTTATTTTTCTTTATTGGAAGGTATTATACCTGACACCTCAATCTTTACCGTATATTGTCTCTCTTCACAAGGCTCGTAATTCTAGATGTGATACACTTAAGCAATATGCATTATTAATCTTATAATAAATAAATAGCATTTGTATAGCACAGTTCTTCAATAAATAAACTCAATCTTCTTCTTCCTAATTTTTATGGATTGTTCCAGTCCATGCATTATTGATGTCGAATAAAGTAACATATGTACACTCTATTGTGCATTTAGAGACACACCCCTAGCCCAGTTTCGCTCAATTGTAGAACGCCAATCATAACTTGTTGGCCATCGACGCCACGGTTAGTGGTAATACAATACTTTCTGGCATGAACGTCAGTACAGTTTGTACATATATTTAATTGATGGATCTACCCCGCTACGAACAATAACGACAAATCAGCTTAACTTTAAATATCTTGTATTAGTGCTACAAATTGTAATTTCTATGCACAATCGTTTATACAAAGCAAACTTTATCGCATAACAAACGGCTATGCTTGCAAATTAACTGTAATACTTTTTCGCTCTGAACGCTTTACAATTATCTATATTGAAGTGGAAGGAAGCAAACCGTCAAATCAGCCTGAATAGATAGGATGTACAACGAAGCCATTCAAAGTATCTTTTGATGATTGCCTTGGTTCCTCGTTGGTAACTCGTACTGGTGACTTATAAAGCATTTTAGATTTTCCATGCCATATCGTTGGTGAAGTTATGACATCCTTTATCGTTCAATAACTATTCTTTAAACCAATGTAAAAGTATTTTGTTTTATCAATTGAGTTAAAGTCATATGGTCCTTGTGGCGACTTCGATGAAGATTTATTGAATACTAGTCAATGCTACTGAGTTCGAAACGCTATGGAATGACAACTGGTGTACATATGAACGCTTTCTACACTCACAGCGTAACAACTGTAAACAGTGTATCTATTCTGACTCACTTGGTTTTGTTGTTGATTCATCCTTTAACAAAAGTAAACATTAAGCTTTTCTTCTGGTTAAAGATCATCAATCCATTTGATATATAGGTCATCTCACCAATAAATATTTGATGTAAAGGATTGAAACGAGTATAAAAATATCTGACACGAACATGAAACATGAACATGGATATTGTATTACTACAATTCCCCGGTTCGGGCTACTTCTTGCTAAAAAGAACTAATGTTAACACAGCTAAGTAAGTAACACGATACGTTTCTAATTGTCGTTTGATATCAGCATAGTAAAAACGTCTTGTCTTTGGCTCTGATATAGCCGTAGCATTAACACGACGAAAAGTAGCATTCCTTTGATATTCTAAGCTTGTACTGACGCAGGCGCAATAGAATTGGTAAAATATGTCATTTTTGAAAAAAAAAACCAAAACTATGGAATTATTGTAAATATGAAATAATTGGGACTATAACAGATCGATTAAGAATGGTACTATGAATTTTTAGTGGCTTCATGAATACCAGAAACTACTATTCAACAGTTTATTAATGACAAACAGAAGATATGCAAGTCGTACTAGTGTGTGCACATGTACATACAAATAAATACAAACAACACTTATGGACTAGCAAATGAATTTGCTGACGTACATGAGAATCAGCAGATAAATCGTGCTGGCGGAATATCTAACCCAAACACACTACTACATCAATGGCATATATTGTTTCGTTTTTTGGCCATATAACAGCTCGACAAATCACCAAGACAGAAGCTGAAAAGGCCCAGATATAAATAGAGCAAACATTTATACTTGACTCCAGTGTCTAAAATAGGATAGGAAATCTGTCTGTCATAAAGTATCTAGCTAAGACTATGCTTGACTCTTTGGAATCTCAGGGTCTCTTGACTTTTGCATCAACTGCATTTTTCTGTTGAACACTACATTGACAATATGATACGTTCTGGTTAGTGCGTAAATTGTTTTAGAATGTGTTACACAACCTTCGGTGAATGTGTTTTTTTACTCATGATAGTAGTTTTAGATACAAGCCTAATCGAAATCGCAGTTAATTCACTCTGGATATTTAAATGAGAAATCCAATTTGTTCGAAGGTCATACTTGTTATTGGTATAAATTTGACTGAACAAAACAATTTTCATGAGAACTGGTTTACTGTTAACGTTCTACTGTAAATATTTAATAACCCTTTTCGGCGAATGCTAATACGGCCTACGATCGATATTGCAGGAATACTCTTGGCGGAGGGTTGGGAGGGAGCTTCCTGTTGCCCTGGTCCTTTCAGACTTATGGGGTAACATGGAGCCGATCTGCTTGTGGTTTAAACAATATTTTATTGAAGTTAAGGACTGATGAACAGGCTAAAGCCTATATTAACATCTCTCCCGAAGACATATAAATACTAATAAGAAATCAAAAATGTTACATTGTTGTCAATAAACGGTAAACAAATATGAATATGTGCAAAAAGAGGAAGCCTTTGTAAACAGGTGATACAGTTTTACTTTGAATAATTATGCGTATACTTATACATATATATTGCATCGACGTATATGGGCGGTTACTGATAACTAATTTCACAGTCCGCCTACATCTAAAGACATTTAAATACATTCAACCAGTAGTATTAGATTAGATTTATAATTTCCATACTATCAGACAAGTAGTGCCAGTCAGACAAGTCTAAATCGTTTGCTTTTGGTTAAGAACATTAATTTTGTACCTTGAGAAAAATTTTAGTGTTTAAATTGTAGGAGAAATTGATTGACCCATACAATAAGTATTCAACTGAAAGAGCATAGACGTGAAGTTGTAACAAAGGAAGTAGGTAATCACTTCTCATGTTGGAGAACAAGGGACATTTAGTAAAAAGTGCTCAGTGTCTTCCAAATGGAAGCCGCACTTGCATGATGGATCGTCTGAGATAAAGCGTTGAAATTTGTGTACGTTTAAGTCACTACAACACAATCTTAACCGAGTGTGAAGTATTTGACCAATGCGTGTACCTACATAGTAATATTTTGGTACATTAACGTCATCCATCATCAGACGTGATTTAGATACATGTAAACTAGGGGACCGTTTAATGTCTATATTTAATTATTCCACAACTCTTCTTGTCATGTCTTTGTATAACGTTCTGCGGTTGGTCCCGTATTTGCCTTATATTGGTTTGTTGCCAGTGGTGTCATGGATGGCTTACTTTACCCATTAGGCTGGCATGCCGTCGTGTGAGTGAAATGACTTTAAGCCCGGCGCTAAACCCCAATCAAACAAACAAGGCACGAAAACTCTTAAAATCTACCACATTGAATAAATATGCCATTTTTTTTAGATTAATGCATGACACACATACACGCTGATATACGTTGTAGTCAAACAGTTGTATGCTATATATCTACTTTAGTTGCATTCGTTTTATCACAATCTGGTTTCATGGATGGCTTACTTTACGAAACATGAAACTATGCTGTAGGTGGCAACAAAAAAGAACACTGAATGTGTTATGGCAATCTTAATTTTTTTACCATCGCTTATGCCTGAGTCACATTTGCTCTACGGCTAGCATACGGCGGCCATTGGCCTCCGAAATCGTAATATACTTACGGATTATAGCGCGGAGTTATAACTTTTTTAATTTCTAGGTTCCTCGTAGCAATTTGACATGCCGTAAAGCGGTTCTACGACGAACATACGTTGGGCGTACGGTGGCCTTGCTTTTTGCCGTCCTAGGTTCATATGAATTACAATTTACGTTTGCGGACCCCTACAAAATTGCGGCGGCTACAGGAATTCCACGGGCGCCCTGGAGCATTCTTTAGGCGGCCTTCCGGTACCCGTTCGGTGACGCTGGAGTATATGTCACACCTTGCAGGCAGCGCAAGGCCTACGCACGGCTCCCGTACGCTCCCCGCACGCCATCCGTACGGCCCACGCGGCAGTTTGGCCCTGCGCTCTCCGAATGAGCAAAATTTGTCAAAAACCTACGGCCGCTTAAGTCGACCGAGCGTCACCTCTTCAAAGGCCGTATGGCAGCCTCAGGTTTTCTGTCTCCACAAATTCAAAATACGCCGTGTGGCTAACATGACTTAGACCTCAGTGACATTTGCCGCTGCGTCTAAAATATCTACGTCCAACAGCAATTATAGGGCCGCCGCAGCATTCTCACGCGTACATGCTGTAGCAGTGACATATGTTAGTGTAGCCCCACGGCGTATTTCGTATTTGTGGAGACAGAAAACCGGAGGCTACATACATACATAATTTAGTTTATTGGCGACTCCATTCAATTGAATGATTTGTGCCACGACTTAGCGGGTTCGTCTCATATATAAATATTGAACATAAATGAATTATCTCCCTTCTATATACAAATAAGGTAATACAGGTTAAAACCAGAGGCTGCCCTACGGCATTGGAAGTGATGGCACACGGTCGCCTTAGGCGAGCGTAGGTTTGTGACAAATTTTAATTATACGGCGATCGTGCGGCCAGACTGCTACAGGGACCGTACGGAATGCGTGCGGCGAACGCACGTGAGCCGTGTGTAGGCCTTGCTGTGCCCAATGCACATACCGAAAGGTCACAGTATGGGTACAGCGGCCCTAGGTCGTCCATGGAATTCCTGCGACCGCCGCAATCTTGTAGGGTTCCTCAAAAGTCAATTGTAAATCATATGATGATAGGACAGCTGCTTGGCAAACGTGAAACCGCTCTACGGCATAGCTACGGCGTGTGTAATTTCTACGCCGAACTTAGAAAGGAAAAAACTCCGCGCTATAATTATACGACCTGTAAAAGATAGGGATACGCCCTAGGATGACCCTGAGGCCACCGCAGAACCTCGGCGTCCGCTGAAAGTACATTTCGATTTCGGGGTCCTACGGCCGCCGAATTCTAGCCGTAGAGCAAATGTGAATCAGACATTAATCTACGACGTAGCTGATTACAATGATTGACTTGAATCGTTGTTCCATCGAGCTTTATAAGAGTTTTTACCATAATGTCGGGCAGTAAGAAATTCCATTTTCACCAATATGCTAGGTACTCCTTATATGGGTATCCGTAAGCGATATGGACAGAGACGGTAAGATTGATTGATTGGTGTTTTACACTACATTCAGCGGTATTTTAGCTACGCTCTGATGTGAACATAGAGTCAAACTCTTTTAACCAAGGTTCTTTATTTAAATATCAATTTCAATCAGACTGCACCCTGTGCAGTACACATTAAAAAGAGTAAGAAGTTTCTTAAATAAAGCCGTGTTTCTGCGACTGGTGATATGCATGTTTTCCTGGCATCAAAACCCTTCGGACTGGAGATATCGGGCGTTTCAAAAGACAAGTGCCAAGCCGGATCACACAGGATGGCGGTCCCTATCACTTGAATGTTTGCGCTGTGATATTTGATTTGTAGCGTTTCTCAAGGCTTCGGTGTCCTTTAACCCCCCCTGAGGTTTCTGCTAGAGACGATACAGCTAATCAAAATGTCGCCTTTAGAATACAAATGACAGTGAATGTCAGGCAAGGAATATCCGCTCTTACTGATTGGCTTATACATCATTTAAAGACGACACGCGACTCATAAATTGTGTAATATGGATGGCCAAACTGGAAACTAATATTTAATTTAAAAGAATATAAAGAAAAATTCAAAGTGATCTAAATTACCATTTAAAGAAAACAGTGAGAATCCATTGAGTGAAAATGTAACGTTAGCAAGTAGACCACTTTGTAATTGAATCCATCTAGGTTCTAGTATAAAGCGCCTCATGGTGACCTATTCATTGTGGTATTAACAACTCAGCAAGTTTCAAGTAGAACTAAAACAGACAGTCCTATTTGTATTACAGCTTTTATTACAAGCAACTTAAATTCAACAGTCCCATCACCAAGCAGAGCATATTGCCAATGGAATCTTTAGTTTCTAAATCTAACACAGCGCGTTTCAGCAAGATTTCAATTAAAGCTAAAACAAAATCTAATTACAAATCTTTTTTGTTGCCGTTTTTAATACAGGCAAATTAAGTAAGACCTAGTTCTGGCCATAATATATGATAGATTTTAATATATCAGTACATCAGATTACACAATTGAATGCAATTCGTTTCTTCTAAATAAAAACAAAGCCTACACTTAAAACTAACCGTGTAAGATCTAGTTCTGGCCAAAATATCTGTCAGATTTTCATATATTAGTACACCAGATGACACAATTGATAGAAACTGGTTTGTTATAATTAAAAACAAATGAAATCTAGAATATAACATCTACTTCATTTTCTTTTTAATGACGTATATTTATGTATACATTTACATCCCGTGGTGATTGTAAATCATGTATAAAAATGTAAGTTGAAATGTGCTATTTTAGGCGTCGTCTAAATCGGTACATACGTAATTTGAAATATCGTTTAAGTCAGGACATCTGCTTTATCAATCATTTTCTTTATACGGAACTGTTTTATTATTTTATTCCCACTCGCGAGCTGTGGCATATGGGTATGTCTGCAAAGTTGCGCTATAGGCATTGGCTTCAGAATAACCTGACCGCGTCTTATGAATTCTTCAACAGTGATCTCGGGAGTACTTGATGGCAAACACAAGGGAAGCAGGACGAGATTTAATTGAGTTGATTTTCAAAACTAAGTAACCTCATGAATTCGATTTGCTTTCATCGAAGCCATCAGCAGTTTGGTTGAGAACAATAGACTTTAAATTAGGAACAAACAACAACGCAGGGAAATCATTGTTTCTTTTGCCGAGCCATTCATCAATAATACATGGGACAATCAGTTTGGTGGTATTGCTAACCAGAAACTGTGGAGGAAATATTAGTTAATGAGGATTTATGTCACGAATTTGTGAGATGTTGGTTTCAGTATAAAAAAGAACACGGGAAACGACCGCTCGCTGGTGACGATTTTTATAGCGAATATTAATTCTCAAAGAGACTCCTACTCATACTACAGTGCCTCCACAAAAAATTTGAGAGCTCTGTGTAAGAGCTCTGGCATACCCACAGCACAGATAAATTGGTCAACACAACTCTCTAGACTTTCAGCCAATCGAATGATTGTATTTCACCGGGTCTTCAAATCTGCGGCAGATTTCAAAGTGCTTAATTTGGAAAAAGCGCTACAGCAGATTTTGTTACATATGCAGCGATTGGCCTTTTGATACTCACAAATCTGTCCATAAGTGTTATATTTTTAAGTTATATTTTATTCAAGTGTCAGTTATCAAAGCTTGGGAGCTATTGTGCGGTTAATACTTTGTTATTTCACACATATTACTGTCAACAACAAGTACTTGAATAACTGGAATGTAGACGATCTCCTGTGAAGGCCACGTAGGAAATAGGGGTTGTTGACTAGTGAGCTTGTAAATGACGTCTAGTACTGAACAATTTCCATGGACAATAATGGTTAAAAATATAGACTTGGCAACAAGTCTGTACAGCGACGCAAAAATAACTTCATTTAATACACATCAATTGCATACCGGGTGTACAGAAAAAACTTCTATGAAATTTTATAGAGCCTGGCACCAAACAAAAAATATTCCGAATTTACACCTCGACATCCTGGTAATCTTTTGACGTTTCCGTTCATGCTAGAAGTAGAAAGAATGTAGGAGGTAAACGGAAGTGTAGTGAATCTCGTAAAATATCGCAGATCACATGACTTGACTTGTGCGCCCTTTTGTGCGGGAAGGTACGTATTCCAAAAAACTGCCTTGCGCTGATATCTTTTTCTGAAATGTCCGTTATTGATTCGCTGTACTGGGCGAAATATGCAGATTGTCGAGGAGAAGCGAAAGTGTGATACAGTGTCAGAGATGAGCAACGTTCAAACAATGACGCAATTATAACGAAGTCAAAACGCAAAGGTTCTTCGCAAGGCATTTCACTTATACCCAATACATTAACTGGTTGAAAAGTTTACACTGCATTTCCTACTATTTTATGAAATTAAAATGCAAGTTACATCACACAATTTTATGGATTTCAACTTCTGTATTTATCATGGAGACATAGAAATCCATAGAATTGTGTTATATAACTTTTACAGCTTCTAAATGCCACTAAATTAAGTTAAATGACGTCAACATGCAAGTTAGAAATTTCTTTATTATCTTTTAGATTTTTTACTCATACATGAGCAATCAACTGTTTTCTTTGTTGAATTTACATTTGCGGCACATTACCTAGGTACTTCTCTAGACGTGTCAAGCCTGATCGCGTGACACTACTGTATCCTATTACAACAATCATACAAATGGCCTAAACTCGATTTCTATCTCATGTATATTTAAATTCCACTACAACCACACGATTGCCCAGACATTCTGCTGAACACCGTTCAATGTACCCAAACAGAAAATTATAGCGGGTGACCGCTGAGACTAGTTTGAGTCTATTTTTCTTTGATTCTTTCTATAATTCTTTGACATTGCAGGATTTCGGTTTAACTGAATGCCAAATATTGCAATTTATTTGTTATGTATAGATATGTGTTTGTTTAGTTTGTTTGATTGGGGTTTAACGTCGTACTTAATGGTATTTCACTTATATGACGACAGATTGTCCTTCACACTGTTTCTTGCTTAAATACGATGGAAAACCGAGAGGAAGCCTCGTAAAAAGCACCCCCGCGACAGACGGACTCGAACCCGTGGACCAAGAAGATTTAGTACGCAGAAACGCTAACCACTAAGTCACGGCAGCGGGATATATATATGTGAAGGGTTGTGTGTGCTTTTCTGTTACGAGGTGCTAAATCCTGTTACTGTATTCATACTATGGCCAGACGTCTCTTCTCTATCAAATAAGCAAAGTATCACGAGGTAGAACACGCAAATAGTAAGTGGTTGTCTGCCTTTTTCAGTTTCGTGGAACTTATCACCGTACACGGATTTACATCATTGTCAGACATCTTCCGTCTGATAAATCCGAATACGTAAATTTCGTGTTTTTTTATGCCCCGGAAGCCTTCTGAATGCTTAAACTTCAAAATATATTTGCGGGTCGTTGGAGGGAGCTTCATGTTGCCCTGGTGCTCTCAGAGCTAAAGGGGAACAGGAAGCCGATCTGTTTGTGGTGACTGTATTGCGTCCTGTATTTATCCTGACTTGTCTTTGTTTGTTTGTTGCCAGTGGTGTCGAGGGTGGTTTCATTCATCCATTGGGCTAGCACCTCATCAAATAAGTGAAATGCCCTTGAGTACGAAGTAAAACCCCAATCAAACAAACAAATATAATTTTGTCCACTAAACACTTTTGAATTACAGACCTACATTATAACCTAAATCATTTGACTCAATGGTTTGGGTCAATTTTCAGGGGAGTTTTTACAAGGTTTGTCCAGGTTCCTATCCCAAATTCATCAGAGCATAACCAGGGTTCTGTACAACCCTTCGGCTTGATTTTAACACAGATATTATGTAAATAGTTATACATTGACATTTATTTAGGCTTCTATTATTTTGGGCGCCAATACGTTTTGCGGAACCAAATTGACTTTAGCAACACCTCTGATTTTATAATGCTATGATGTGGAACGCTGTTCCATTTCAGGTTCAACAGTTAAGATTAAAGCTTATAGACGGTAACATTGTTATGGATGGTCCTGTGGAGAATGTGGCGCTAAATACCAGTGTCAGGCACCAGTCTTTATCAGATGAATTAAAGAAAGCTCAAGAGAAGATTAATGAGCTTATTGAGGAGAACAATAAACTAACAACGGAGCTTCAGTACTCAGTTGACCAGGCCACGGACATGTGTGAGAGAACAATTACACTGGAAACTAACCTTGAACAACTGAAGGCAAAGGTCAAAGAACTACAGCAACAAATAAGGTCAGTGAGTTATCTCCCTTGATCAGGCATGAGTTTTTCAAAAGCCTGCGAGAACTTTTTGTCGTGAGCCTGATTTCATTCGGTTACACAGGACCATTACAATGTGGCAGGGTTTGTACAGTCCTTGAAACTTTTGGAAATTCCTGGAAAAGTGAAATTAAGTTTTCCAGTACTGGAATTTCCTGGAAAACCATTTTTACTCCTTGAAATCTCCTGGAAATTCAGTATAGCTGTTGACATTTTAATATTGAAAGACTTTCATCAAAAAATTAATGCCGTTGTGATTAGAGATGCGAAAACAGTAACTTTACTTGTGAATGATTTGGGGTTATTTTCAAATCCCCTCACATGGTGCTCGACTTTTTTTCTTTGAGATAATGAACATTATGACAAATCTTGAAAATTAATCTTGAAATCTTGAAAAGGACATTTAACGATAAAAGCTCACTGGAAAACCCCAATTTTATCCTTGAATACTCCTGGAAAAGTCCTTGAATTTCATTACTCTAATTCTGTATGAACCCTTGTGACTTATCGGTTGCGAAAAAAGGTTATGTAAAATTCATCACACAATTTGTTGACTGTTATTGTATGTTGTTGTCGATTCCGACAGGAGAGAAGACAAAAGCAAGCTATAGTCACTTTTTAAATGATTGAATTACCACCATGAGAAAACACAAAAACTATCTGTATTATTTCAAAGTTTAAAGTAACCTATATCCACCAATGAACATATTTGTTTTGTTCTGCTTATAATTCTCGTAAGCCTTGTCATCGATGTACATGCCTGAGAGTGTTGATAAAAGTAGCTGAATTATTGCCACAATGGGGGATATCTGTACAGTTTACCTTTATTAGGAATAAAATATAGTTAAAGAGGGGAGCACAGTTCTCCCTTGTATTGCTTATGTTTAACTTTATTAGCCTTACATACTAAGTCCCATTATTTATTTAACTGAAGTGTAGACAGATAGGAGTAAACATGGTTTGAATACTTAAATCGGCCAAAATACTTATGTCTTTTCCCAAATACATCAGACCATTCAGTGCCTCCTTTAGGCTTGATATTAACACAGATGATATGAAAATACTTATATTTTGTCACTGGGGTTACATCTAGACATACAGCAATATTTAGCAATAATCAATATCAATAATGTCAAAATCTATTGCATAAACCTGTTAAACCATACTAAAGGAATGACACTATTGAAAACCTTAAGGATAAACGCCCTCTGGCTAAGGGCAGTTTGTTTGAAGAGTAGCAATGCTGTCTTTACTTAACACTGGAGGAAAATTACCTTTCCAACATTATGGAAAAGCTCACATCTTGGTTGTGCTAGTGTCAATTATTGTTTGAATACACCGCAGTCATATAAGTGAAATACCCTTAAGCACGGCGTAAAACACCAATCAATCAATCATGACTTTAGTGGTTAAAGTGTCTGCCTACCAATCCTACTTTGATGTACCTGCTATTCACATAGGAGAACTACATGTCTGGTATGCACATAGCTAACATCTTTTTTTAACTATGACAGTCGGAGTGATTCTTTTCAATTCAAAGTACCAAAATGTTTCAGTTTGTCTTTGTTCTGTTTACAGAGCTGATTTTGATTCGATGAGCACCAGAATTGAATCTGTATCCAATCCACAGACTAAAGAACTGCTTGACTTCATTAAACAATTAATTGATAACATTCTCAATGTACAGGTGAGCAAATTATATCAGGTATTATTTAAGTCTATACTGCAGTATACCTGTTCATGTCCCACAAATATGTGTTTTCTTCATTGTGTTAGGATTGTAATACAGATTACTCAATTTTTCTAGTCTTAAATAGCTCTCTGGCTAGTTTGTTTGAAGAGTAGCAAAGCTGTCATTACTAAGCACTGGAGGAAAATTAACTTTACAACATTATGGAAACGCTTTACATCTTTGGTGTGCTAGTGTCAATTATTGTTGGAATACACCGCCATCATAAGTGAAATACCCTTAAGCATGTTGCAAAACACCAATCAATCAATCTAGTCCCCATCCATTTAAACATTTCTGCCATATATTATAAAATATTAGAAAAAATGTTAGAGTTTGAAATTGAACTGATGAAAACAAATGCTCTCTGGAGCCAATAGAAATGTTTGATTTACTGATTTATTACTTGTTTATTTCACAGGTAGAAGAGAACAGTGTCATGGAGGTATTTGATGGTTTTACAGAGGAAAAAATGGATCAAGAGCAGGTGACTTTCTCAGGCATTTCTCATTTTTACCTGTACTGAACTCCTTCTAATTGCAAACGAGGCTTATTTCATTTCAAAGAGTAAACATAAATAAACTTGCAATTTAAGAAAGGGAATGTTCAAATAACATAGGAAATTTGTGTGCACCCTGCCTATTGGGGATATCTGACATCACACTTTTTAAACTCAAATGGTTTTCATTTGGAAGGTAAACATCTAGATGTATTCAATGACCGTTTCTAAAAAGTCGTTGCCGTTACTACTTATGTACATATAACTGCTGGAGATTTTTTTTTTACAACAAAGTAGGTCATTTAGGTTTACTAAACCTTAAGCTTTGCTGACTAGAAATTAAAGTCAACATAAATTTGTCATCAGGGGTGGAAATAACCATACATTTGCAGGACATGTCCGGTAAAAATTGAGATTGTCCTGTAAAGATCCCCAGAATTTAACATTATGTTAAATGGCCTGCAGGACAAAATTGGAAAAATGTCTGACAAAATATTTTACACATTTCCACCCCTGGTCTTAATGTTGTAAATACCTGACTTTTTGACGATTAATTTATCTCTATATGCTGTATCTGCAGGAAGAAGAGCCTTCGGAAACCTGTCTATCCTACACCCCTCAGTCCAAAGCTGTGAATACACAGTATGTCCTGCGTCAAGCAGAGATGGGAAGAGAGCTACAACAGCTTAACAGACTACTGGAAAAGAAACAAGAACTAGCCAATCAGATGTCCCATAATGACAGTAAAATGGAGTGCATGCGACAACAGTATGAGGTAACAGAAAAGTGATGTAATTCAGGGTCCAAAATATTTTAAAAGGAATAACAGATGACTTTTTCTTGTAATGAATACAATGTTTAACTTTGTTTGAGATAAATCTGTTTTTTAATATATTGGAAGTAGAAATTCTGAATTAAGGAATATGGTTTTTTTTAAATTTTTTTTTATCATATGTGCAGCCATCCCTTTATCTGCCTGTTGATCTATAAGACAATTAGCTACATGTATATATATAAAAAATATATATATATTTCTAAAAATTAATTAAACTGACACAGGGGTGGCTATTAATTAAGGCAGATGAATCCTCTGGTGTTCTATATAAATACAAGACACAAGTTTTTTAAAAAATCTATATTCTATAGATTTAATTGCAGGTTTTCCACCAAAATTAGGCAAGAAAAAATGTGAAGTGGATAATCCGTTGTCATCTTAGTGAAATACCCTTGAATACGACGTTAAACCCCAATCAAACAAAAAAACAACAACTTTTCTGGTACTAATACACGTGCTTTACATTTCAGTCCACAACCAAACAGTTGGAGGGAGAAATTTCTTCTCTACAGACTGAGAGAGAAACGTTGCTCCATCAACTTAAAGATGGTAACTCTACTGCTCAAAAGTAAGAACAAAATTCTACCTAGTCTCTAGCTGACGTCTATTTTGTTAATGAGCCTACTTCGATGTACTGTTCACAAGATCGAGTCTGTCTGTCAACCCTCAGGTATATGAGTGAGTCACAAGATGTGGCTCCAGCAATTGCAGGGGTGGTTTTTACAAGGTTTCTTCCTGGTTTTCCACCATAAGAAGGCAAGGAGTAGTGTGAAATGGACAATCCATCGTCGTATAAGTGAAATACCCTTGAGTACGACGTTAAACCCCAATCAAACGAACAAACAATCTATTTTGTTAAAGGCTGAGTGGTCTAGGTGGCCGGCATTTACTGCTAGCTATTCGGTGCCTAACTCTGAGATTCCTGATTTGATTCGCAGATGGGTTTTCAACTTGCAATATTTTCTGAACTGGAATCTGTTCAAACTACGAAAGTGTAATACAAAATAATGAAAATAGTGTTAATATTAAAAACGCATTGTTTTTTGTTCCTTATATAATGTCAATGTTAGTAGAGATGTGTCCACAGTGAAGAACCACTGTTTATTTGACTGAATATTGCTTTTGTAAATAAAGTTGTTTATATTATTATATATATTTAGCAGGGGAGTGTCTTGAATATCATTTCAGGTTCTTTTCCCAAATACATCAGACCATAATCAGGGTTCTGTGCCTCATTTTGGCTGGATTTTAACACAGATGTTATGAAAATACTAATATTTTGTCACTAATTAGGGCACAAAATATTGTGGTCTCCCATACGTTTTCCAGAATCAAATTATAGTTTGAGGTGAACTATCGATTTAATGATAAATGCGATCCTAAACTTGCAGATTGAGTGAACAGAGACGTGTTCGGTTGAAGGATTTAGAGCAGCAGTTGTCTGGATTAAAGAAAAAACTTTCTGAGCAAGGAAAGATTGTGAAATTAAAGAGCCAGAGTGATAAACAAGTGTCCAAACTTAACACTGATATACAGGTATGCTAATCCCATCAGGTATAAATAAAGCTCTGACTATCTGGTGGTTTAAACAATATTTTATCTTCATATAAAATATAGGAATATGGATTGGTGAACAGGACTGAACAATTAGTCCTATATGGACAGGTTTCCCAACTCTATCGCGGGTGGTTGGAGGGAGTTTCATGTTGCCCTGGTGCTGTCAGAGCTAAAGGGGATAGGAAGCCGATCTGTTTGTGGTGTCTGTATTGCGTCCTGTTATTGTCTTGAATTTGTCCCGTCTTATCTTTGTTCGTTGCCAATGGTGCTGAGGGTGATTTCCGTCACCCATTGCGCTGGCACGTTGTCATATAAGTGAAATCCCCTTGAGTATGACGTTAAACCCCAATCAAACAAACAAACCCAATTCTATCAGGTAACGGAGGGTTGGGAGGGAACTTCCAGTTGCCCTGGTACTTTCAGAGCTAAGGGCAACATTAAACAGATCTGTTTGTGATGTCTTTGTTTTACATCCTGTAATTCTTCTGCCTTGTCTTTGTTTGTTGCCAGTGGTGTCGGGGCTGGCTTCCTTCACCCATTTAGGCATTAGGCTGGCATGTGTAATAACCTTAAGTAAGGCATTAAACCCCAATCAAAGAAACAAGCAAACACTATCCTGTATTAAGGCTATAGCTCTGCTGAATTGTAGTTTAAAACATTGGTCAACTGACACAGTGCTCCATTTTTTTCCCCTCATCCTAATAAAGCTGCATTTATACGATGCAATTAGTCTTATAAAACTATATGCTTTCCTTACAGAGAGATGTTCTGTTCGATTCCACTAGTCAAATTCAACAACCATATTTATGAAGCCTACATTAAAGGCCTTAATGATAATCAATACGTAAAAAAACAAAACATTTTCAGCCTCATTAATAATTGTTTACTTTGCAATACATCTAATGGAAGTGAAGCCAAAACATATCTAAATGACAAAGTTATTTTCCACACAAGTAAAAACTAAGTAGAAGAAACTGGTAGGATCAATCATCCCACACAGATGTTGGCATATGACGCTAGTTACTGGTTAAACTCTTGCATTTGTCATTTAAAGCGATGCTCCGGGCTGCGATAACCCCTATATCCCGTGAAAGGTTACTATTAAACATACTTAAATATGATATCGACTTATCGTTTCTTCATCTTAAAAAATCACTTGAGGGTTACGAGTATATACCTACCTACGATCACTGGTAGCTGACATTTTGGGCGTGGCAACCCTATT
>JAQQZZ010110662.1:20000-41087 GCA_030265115.1 Mopalia vespertina | reverse complement strand
TTTTTTCCCCCCCCCCCCCCAACAAAAAAAAAGATAGAGACATAAAACATTACATAGGTTTAAAGGATATTTTAAAACTAGTTTCACCAAATGGTGATGTTTAAGTTGGTGATACAAATGACGAAGCAACTGTCACAAAAAATGGTTGTGCGATTTTTTGTTTGAAATAGGCGTCATAAATGTGGAACTATGACTTGCCTAGGAAAATTAGATCGTATTTACTAGAACGTGTATCCAATTAAGGGGCTTTAAATGACTAATAAACTGCTTAAGACATATACGTGGGTTGTATTAAAAGAATTATAACACGAACTATACTGAGCTACCAAGTAAACGTTTAATTATACGAACTTTTGGCTCTCATGCGTGGCCTTTCTCTCTTTCACTTCAGAATTTTACTAGAATTTTCTTATTGCAATGTGTTAGGCGTTCTGTGCTTAACTTTCAACTTGTCTAACTTGCCATTGACTTAGAAGATGGTTTATATCATGCTTTGAGTTGGCACGCCATGTTGGATGAGCACACTATTTTGGATGAGCTTGGATGAGCACACTATTTTGGATGGGCACACTATTTTGGATGAGCATGCCATTTTGGATGGGTTAAATAGCTGTATACCTGCGGACACTAAAGCCATCTTTAACAATTGCTATATATTATATATACATTTATGTATCGGGAAAAGGGTGGTATGGCCCATACCTGAATAAACTGAACTGAACTTACGACGTAAAATCGATAACAAATAAACAAACAAACACACTTAACGCTGAAGATAAGATTTGGAATTGATGTTTTTCTTTTTAAAGAATTTATAGATATGAGAATTTTAATTTTAATATCCGTAAGATGTATCCGTTTTACAAAAGGTGAACGCCCAAAAGATCGCATGATGTTCTGTTCATAACAACACAGTTTACAGACTCATTGACCTTTGATTTCACAAGAAACACTTGTTTTAATGTAAGGGTACATGACATTATGTGTATTTCCGTGTGCATATGCACTCAGTTTGAATGTAAAATTATAAAAAACAGGACATAGATTTAAAAGCAAAGGGGCACTCGTGAATTCCTGTTGACAATTATTCCCACTTAGTATCATGGGTTCAATGTCTTTAACTTTATAGGACCCCTAGAAGGACCCTTACTTGACACTAAATAATTAGAGCGTTTTGCATCACACTAAAACAAAATTCATTTGTATACCGAGAGTTACCATGGACATTGTTCTCATCAAACGAGACAAGTATTTGTATAATATAAGAACCCAATTATAGATAAATGAATCAATAAATAACTGGTAAGTTAACATGATTAGGATATGAGTAAATAATAACATTAACACTTGTCACTGTTTATCCAAATTTCTAAACCATTCCCCTATCTTTATTTTTGTCACAAAAAAGAAACCTTATAAGTAAGGGCAAATCTGTGTTTACCAATCTTAACATGGATAACCGAATATAGCTGATTAGTAGCCGTTGAACTTTGGAAAGGTCTTTAAAAACATACGCAAGACAATAGTCATATCGCAACAACTATAGTAAACTGGTTTGTTTTCTTGCATATTAACTACATTACGAAGGTGGTATAATGTTATACCCATGTCTGCACAGACATACGTGTCAAGGATCTTGTTTATTCTGAATTCGGAGTCTAAATTAAACTTAAACGCCACCTTAATTACATTTCAATAACATGTGGTAGTCTTATTCAGAAATGCTAATTTCTGGAAAACCGACTAGTATTTAAACGAGTCGGGGGCCACTTTCATAAACTGTCGAAAGATAACAGAATGAAATAACGTCCTGTTAAATTGTCGGCAGAAACATATCGTACGATATTTTAATGTCAGTATGTGCAGGCGGTCCCTGGTTAGGCTTGCAAGTTAGTCATTTCAGATATTAGGCTTCAGGATGTGGATTGTGAACGGAAGGGAATATCTTCGTCAATCTAAACCAGACGATGACATTTCTTGCGTTTTTACCGTCTATTCCTAGAATTGACAGCTCAGTACCGCAAGGGATTCTGCAAATTAGAAGGGACACGCTGTTAAACGACTATTAGTATAAAACAGCAGGCGGCTTTGTACCTGTAGAGTGGCCCTAGTTTCCCGTATACATGTTCTATACAGCCTACAATGTTAAGGCTGAATACGACGTAAGGTTATGTTAATTAAAACGTGGCAATAACTTTACCCACATGAACATATAAAACCGTGTTGTTATTATGTAAATAATGCAAAAACGTAATAAAGTTGAAAACTGAGACAGTCTGACTAATTAATTCAACATGACTTCAAAAACAGTGTGAATGGTAATGAAGACAACCAAACCACAAGGCTACCCAGTACAGATAAGTAAATATACTAATAGGCATGGTTTATTGAACGTGTCCATGCTTGTTAATCATGTTTCGATAGATTAGTGGGCGGTTGCAAGATCTGGGCCCGTATGCACAAAGCTACATACGTATTTCTTAGAGTTAAGAAATATTTTGCAAAATTTCAGCCTTTCATTTGATCATGAAAAAAGTTAAATGTGAAATAATTAAGTTGTCATTTCATAAATTTCACTTACAATCTTTCATTTAGGATCATACGAAGTAAGATATATACTTAAGTAGCTTTATGAATACGGACCCTGAGCTTCATCCTGCTCTGGGGTCCGTTCCACAAAGCTGTCTTAGTTGTCATGACAACCAGTACTGAAGCCTTTGTGTCGTCATGGCAATAAGGTCAACTTAGGCTAAGATGGCTTTGTGGAACTATAGCCTGGTTCTTAGAAGATAAAGAGCAACACAAAGCCGCTCAATCGTCGCGTCATTGCTTTGGTTCATGTGAGTGGCTGTAGCGAGTAATATCGGAGTGGGTTTCCACCGGCTATTGGGGTGGCACCAGGTCACAGGGGTACGGTATGAAACCCAAATCAAATAAACACACTCAAAGGGTCTAGTAGTATCAAACATATTGAAACGACTCTCATTAACGTGTGATTGGTGTGTGTCCTCCTGTGCTAGGAGTCGAACCTCAAGCACGGGTTTAAACCACGACCAAGCAAACATGAAACAAGATTATATTAGGGTATCTGTTAAAATATTACACAATAAAGATAACTAAAAACCGCAAAGTGAAACGACCAACGTAACACGTGTTGCAATCAAACCAGAATAACAAGCTTAGTTGTTTGAGCAGAGGAAGGTACATTAAGCTGGTTATACCGTAGAGTTTCAACCAAAACAGAAGTTAAACGCAAACAATCAAACACATACATGTAACAACATATAATTAGATGGCTACATAGAAAAGCCGAAATATAGAATACGAAAAATGACTTAAATATTCAGAGTTGCATTTATTTTGTTTTATCAAACATACATGTAAGATGAATTTAGATGGTCAACAATAACTAAGTCATCTGTCGGGAACAACATCAAGTACGTACTTGTTTCTTTCTTAGGACCCAACTATTTCATAAAGAATGGACAGTTTAACGACATTGAACCGCCCACTTATGTTAAATGTGAGCTCATAATTCATAGAGCTTTAAACAACTAAGTAAAACAAAAGTTTAGTCTCGAAATGTCTAGGTCAAGAACGGATAAAATGTTAACGTTTGTCGATGACTCGTCAAAATACTTCATTGTACAACATGACCACCTTCTAAATGTCATGGTTTTTGCCTTTGTTTAGAAAGGATTCGCCAATGTATGAGAACATGCTAAAATAGAATTAATGAGCTTTAAATGACGCTGGAGTTCTGAACAGACCAAAATGAATATATTTATGAATACTTTATACACCCTGTACATGGTCATTACCTTTTCTCGATGCCTGTAGGTTACCCATAACAACTCGAGATTAAGATCTATGTAGAAACTTGTCTTTGTGAATTTATCTAGAACATGAGATGATTCATCGATTTTAATTAATCGACATCCCTGTGTCAGTGTGATTACTTTTTCCAAATATATATGGAGGAAGTTTATCTTTTTTTCTTCAAACTAAGTGCTCAACTCGTACGGGTTTAACATTTTTGAAAGCACTTAAATTAGACAATAACAAGCTTGGGGTTTTCAAGCTTTTTTTTATTTCAATTTACCAAACTGACTTCTCTCTCCAATTGTCAGGAAAAAATAGTGGGCGTTGAAGCAGCGGGGATTACAAAATAAAACTTTGTGAAAAAGCTATTGTGACCTAGCTGTAATATACATCGGAAGCCCCTTTATATGACCATCCCAAAAATAGACCAGTCCATAACAATTGCCAGTTATTACCCAGGCTTCAACCCCCTGCGCTTGTGAATTTTAAAATAGACTTGACTATCACTATGGTAATGATCTACAGTCTACATTGAAACAATGATATAATATGTGTTTAAAGCAATTAAACTGTACATCATTGCATACCCCCACCCCTCCTGAGGCATTGTGCGACAAGATAGACTCTTCCGTATCCACAACAATTTCCTGTGCACCTTATCAGTGGGATACAGCTTGTGACAATATGAGTGTATTAAAGTATAAATATGTTCTCATATTACACATTTAAAAAGAATGAACATTTATATTATTACATAAAATACAACCCCCTCAGGCGGCTCTTCCCACGTGTCGCCAAGGTGACGTCCTGTTTAGTTTAAACAACAAGCCTACATCTTGGGACAATATGCATTAACTTTTATTAAAGCTCTTAGCGTATTCAAATAATAAAATGTGTGGAGTAAATTAAAATATAAATCATTGCAGAATGTCATCCCCATGGCGCATTATATTGCAAAATAGACTCTTCTGTTACCATGGTAATATCACCGGGTTGGCCCGCAAGAATACAGCTACATTTAACTTATATATATAACATTAAAATGGATTTTAATTCAAAACTGCTTGAGTGAATATAAATATGTTAACAATATGTCCCTTTCGACAGTTGCCATATGCGTTCGTAAATGTTTGAACCAGAACAAGTTTACTGCTGTGCAAGGAGTCTGTCTGGCGTAGATCCGTATGTTAAACAAAATGGTCGTCCCTCTTGTTAAACAAATAAGGCCGTGTGCCTTATTCTAGCTCTGAAATATTTGCACATGTTTCGACCATTTCTTTCACTAGATTGTGTATGCCTTTCGTCTGCTCTTTGGAAACGATAATACAATACCTATTTTGAATGCCTGCGGCATTCGTTCTTATCACGATAATCAACAAGACAAGAATATATAAGTGAAATAACCTTCAGTACAAAATAAAACATCAGTAAAGCCATTGTACATATTATAAACGTTCAGCATGAATCCCTTAGTTTATGAATAAAGGCTATATTAAACGGTTATTATTTGCATGAATAATTACATGGGAAAAACATAAACACAATAAAATTAAGGTTGTCAAATTTTAATAAAACATTTTAATTTAAAATAGTTTCGTTAATTAAGCTATTCAGTGTTGTTTTTTTAATCCCACATTCAGATGCTTCCGTTTCATGAAAATAATATTATGCTAATAATTGCTAATGAATGTGCGTCACACTGCGTTTAACTACAGAAATGTTTTAAGTTATTTCGTCGGGGAATTTTAGGAAACTTAATAGCCTTGAACTGTATGTAAGATTTTTGATCTACTGTCTCATACAAAGGGTATGTGATATCTTATAGAAAAATAAGAGACCTGACATGCCTTCAATCAGGCTGGTACTAGAACATACAGTAACTAAAATGTTGTCTAAACTCCAGAAAATGTTTTTCCACACAAAACAAAATTGTTAAATATAAATATGATAGACATAAAACACATGCATAGGCCTGTGTACTATCTTTAGGGATATTGTCCTGGAGTCGCTTTTGCGGGCGGCCCTCTGGCTAAGGGCAGTTTGCTTGAAGAGCAGCAATGCTGTCTTTACTTAGCACTGGAGGAATATTAACTTTCCAACACTATCAGAACACCTTACATTTTTTGGTTGTGCTAGTGCCAATTAGTGTTGGAATAAACCGCCGTCATATAAGTGAAATACCCAGAAGCATCAATCAATCAAACAAACAAACAAACAATCAACCAATCAGTCAATCAATCAATCAATCAAGCAATCAATCAATCAATCAATCAATCAACCAATCTTTTGAAGGCGTTACAAACATTTATTTTGAAATAACAGTTCGTTCAAAACTTTGTAAAATTTTTATACTTAAAAGCTATGTGTTAAATACGTATTCTGGAACAAACTCTGTTCCTTTGACATACAGTCGAGACTTTGTCAGACGTTCGCTCGATGTAGTCGAAACGTTGGCTATCGTAGTTAGGTGTAACAAGAAGTTATTGTTGCTTTATCTTTCTATCCTCACCAAAACTATAAAGTAATAAAGTAACAATATCAGGTTTAACAAAGTGGAAGATCAGCTTTATCTGAAACATTTGCCAAAGCGCACTAGCAGTACTATTTATATCTTAGTTCAGTGTTCATGAACACATTTTTGCCCGTTGCTATTCACACATTTTCGCATTTCACCCGTAAAGGTTTATATCATGATATATATAGTATGTGTCTATCCAAAAAAGGATGTTCAAAATACTCGTATTCTTGGTTGACCATTTCTGTTACTTATTTTGGATTCTTGTTTTTTTACCCAGCTCGTGAAACCCAAGTGAGGCGGCCAGTGGCTCGAAAGAGGACTATAATCGTGGACGAGGAGATGATGGAAGAAATCTTCCTTCGCTGTATTATTTGTCGTGACCGTTACAACACCAGCGAGCGGACACCCAAACTACTCCCCTGTCACCACACGTTTTGTCTGGACTGCTTGAGAGAGATGTTCAGAGTTGAATCTGAAACTCGGCAATCTCTAGTCACAGTATATCGCGACACCGCGCCCAGCTTCGTGACCATCCATTGTCCAACCTGCCGAGCCGCCCACATGATCACCGACAAGGAATTCAAAACCTACAAATCTGACCACAAATTGTTAGAGCTTTTAGAAATATCGGCTTTGCCCACTAAAGGCAGCTTAGGTTATTGCAAAACTCATCGCACCCAAAGTACCGACCACTTCTGCGAAACTTGCCTCCAAGCCGTCTGCACGGACTGCAAAGTTTTGGACCACAGAGAACTGGATGGCCACAAAGTGTACTCTCGAGAAGAGGCGTTGCGTATGTATGCCAATCAAGCATACGCAACGATACAAGACGTGGACACCGAAGACCGGCAACTGGCTACTATGGAGACTAAATTGAAAGACGCTATCGAAGTGATCAACGGCAAGCTGACCGGTTCAGAACAACTTATCCGTCAGACCTTTGACAAATTCAAGGTCGCCACCAACGATCGACAAGACCAGCTTCTCGGAAAGATTGAGAACGAAATGGGGAATCGTCGCGAGGACTTCTCAAACGAGCTCAGTGAGATAACCAAGCGAATGGAAACAATCGAAAAGACGCAGACGACAACAAAGCAGGCCCAAGAAGACGAAGACGTTGAGCAAATGTTCACAGCCCACCAAAATGCGCGGGAAATGTTCAAAAACAATTTTGAGGCTTCGAAAGAGCCAAAATCCAACATAAAATCGTCTTTCTTTTACGAAAAGAGGGACCGTGCTAACATAATGAATACCGTGTCAGATCACGGCATGATGACATTTCAAAGTTGATGGGGCCAAAAAAAAAGGTTGTAAATTTACAAACAATGGCAAAGCCTCTGTATTGTGTTTCCCATACAAAATGTTCCTTTTTTAATTTTACCAGTATGTTTTTTCTGAGATTTGAAGTGCTCGATGCTTGAAAATAAAATTTTCTTTGAATGTTAGCCGTTTTGTATATTTACACTGTAAATTTGATAAATTAAGGACCTACAAAAAGCTTATGAAAATTGTTGAAAGAATGATGTTACATTTTGAATGTTGTATATATTCATACCAGGCTATTGGTGTAGAAAGCTGTATTTATGTAGAAACGTTATATTTGAGTAAATGTGATAATTTACAAAGTGCCTGCATTTTGTTGGTGTCCAGAACAAAACCATTCTTATTTTAAGAAAAGGGTAAATCATTCCATTGAAGAGGTAAAGATAAGATTTTGAAACGTCAGTTGTAGATGTTTATCATTTTGTGAATCTCGTGTATTTGAAGAAAAAAAAAATCGTATCATTGAATCATCGAAAGTTCATTCTGATTATTGCAAAAAGAAAATTTAACTAGAACATTTTACCACATACTGTGAAAGAAAAGTACATCGATCGAAATAAAACTTGTATTTATTATTTTTAAGTACTCTTAATAAGGCATAATCTATAACAATATTAATATTTTTTTCCATTTTGATTAAAAATTCATTATGTTTCATCTTTAAAGAGCAAAAGTAATGATGTTTAAAAAGTTTGACATTTTCGAAAAGATATCCCATGTGTTGATTGTATTAGATATTTAGATTGTGATCGTTCAATAACAGTGTTTATGTTAAACATATTGCAACCTTAATTATAAGTATATGAGATAGGTCCTGATTATCCATTGGGAACATAATTTAGTACAATATTAGCGATCATTTTACTATCGCTAGTAAAACAGTAATTTGTTGTGGAACATTTTGAAGCACAGATATGAATGCACATGTTGATAGATCATCAGTAATATTGATTCAATCCGATTTAAAATTGGTCGAAATTATCTTTCAAATCTCTTGACTGTTGCTTTTTGTATCGGTATTCAATCCTGTCGAGCACAATGAGCAAGATCGAAATTCGTTGCCTCGGTAAGAGTCTTGTAATGTCAAAAAGTGGGCGTTGTAGGCGGTCCTCTGACGTCAACACGGTGAAGATTCGTGGCCTTTATAACGTCACAACACACAAATGTGTGTGACGTCATTTAAAAGCGTCACTATCACGAATGTTGTGACGTCAGAACACCACTTGTAAAAATTGGACACTTAACAGTCCCGAAACACTGTGAGTCAGCGATACTCATTAGCTTGTCATTGCCAAATTTTGGGTAGCGGCTTTCAGATTGGCCATATATATATCCAAACCCATTGATGCTGTATGGGATATGATTTTGAAACATCTGAAAACAAGCACACACTACTAGAAAGCTAATTTAGATTTTTAAAAAAAATTCATTTGAAACCAATCTGAAACAATGGACTCTTGCGGTGTGAAGTCTGGCGCTTGCGCAATGACAACCCATCGTGCAAAATACAATTATATGAGCTGGCCGACGAAAACCCTGTATTCCCGATGACGTCATTTCCTGCTCAATCTGAAGACTGTACAAGCGTTACCACTGTGCAAGTGACTTAACTGACGAGCCGTCTATTTCTCTTGTGGTTAACTCGTTCAGTATTCTTCGTTAACTGTATGTCACATAATACTGATCTTTTGTTATATTTTCAATGTGCTAATTTCCTTATAAATTGCCTAAAGCTTCGAGTTAATTACCAGCAGTGTAATGGTTTTCAAATTTTGTTTTCAATCTCATTGTCTCTAACATGTTTTTCCTTTAAAAATCCATTAAGGTGCTTTATTATCATTTATTCTAGGTAAAACATCACGTGACGTTAACGATAACACGTTTGCTGACTGCTTGTACATGTCAAGTAACGCGAGAAAGTGCGTGATAAGACAATCGTGCAACTTACTCCAAAAATCACAAAAAAATGAATACCAAAATATTGACTCCTTAAGTAAAACCAGTCTGAGTATATTAACAAACTGTGTCTTTTTGTAAGATATATCCATTTTACATTCAGTATCCTAGTAATTAATTTTTCATGACGTATTAACTCTTTAAATGTATTAATTCATATGGGTCTAAGAAGAACATATAGTATAATCACATGGAAAATACAGTGCAATTTAAGTTTGCATTGTCTTGTTAACATGTAAATACGACCTGTAAGTAATATCTTGCCTGGACACTTGCATTTGTAAATGTATTGTTGTAATGATCTCCAAGCTGGACTTTTAATATGAACTACGGAAATATTTTAAAAACTGATACATCAACGAAACCAGTTCAAATTTATTTTGTATATTTTTATCAATGTTAAGCAAGTTATGCCGATATTTATGCCGATATTTCCTTTGACACGACATGCATATCGATAATAGGGAGAGGAAACTTTAAAATAAAGTTTATTGTTTAAAATGGCAGACCGCAAAAAAGTATGTTAAAAATGTTATTTAGGATTGAATGAATGCGTAATAATCTCGAAGGACCCGGATACATATGGTGAATTTTTCGTGCCACATTTTTGTGTTCGAATAACCATATTTGTTATTCTATCAAATCTTCACCAGCTAAACAAATGTGAAATTATTGTATTTAGTGTATTTAGAACCAAACTACTGTTGTGTGGCCTTGAATCAATATTTTATGAAAAATTACAGATGTGCCGCCCTTTTAGCGTAGGACAGTATAGTTCAAGCATAGACATTCTAGCTTTACCTACCACTGCTGCGGATTCTATTTGTAGGCCTATAGATCTGGAACCTGGCTGAGCTGTAGAAAAATACAGAAATTTAGATGTGATACGGTTTATCGGGTTTCGTTGACGATTCGCCACTATATAGGCCTACTTACGGATCAATAAACACCTTTTACTACATGGTTTGTGGCTGGTGTGAGAATTTTGTTCTCTTTGGCCCTTAGAGCTAACTTGTAACACGAAATGATATTTGTGTCTTTCTGAGCTAAGAGTATCGATTTTTGGTGTCCGAGCTCAGAGCTAAGCCCATCTGTTAAGCTGTTACTTGGTCTATGATTTGCCCATTTTGTCTTAAATTTTTGTTTACATCTTGTACCTGGTTGTATAGTACGGTTTCAGTATCACGCGAGGGTACGGGGCATTTTTTTTTTACCCAATTACCTGGCACGCAACCAGCTACCAAGACTTCCACAAGTACCTTGTGAAACCTAACCGTAACTAGGGTTAATTTTGTTACCTTATACAGAAACTATATCGCTGTGTTAACAATAACAACAATCTACAGCTCGGATGCAAGTTGTTAAGTAAAATCTGAGATAAATCAGTAAAATCTGAGATAAACGTGATCATGTGTGTATGGTAGTTTTAATCTCCACGTTCTAGTGCTACAATCAGATGGTTGCCTTAAATAAAATGATACTTTGCATTTAGGGGTAAAAATGATAATTTCTGGCCGGGAAACCTTACAATATTCCTGGCGTGTTTCTACCACCGAATCTCCAGTCTCTTAACGTTACGATCAGTAATTTCCTGATACTAATGTTATGATGTTATTACTAAAACAACTGTGTTATCTATTGATTGCTATTTCTTGTTACTCTAAGTTTGTGCTGAATTTTAAATGTTTTGTTAAGCTCTTAACATGCCTTTTGTACTATTTCTACAGTTACATATTGCTTGTAATAAAAATTGTTTAATTTTTAAGACGTTTTTTTGTCAATGTCTTCCTTGTCAATGCAAGTAGAAGGTTTGGTCAACGTTTGGAGGCAATTTAACGGCTATTTCTGCACTTGTTAAACCCGGACTCATTGCTGGCTCATTTTTTAGCTGCCAAAATGGCTATTTCAATATAATCTAATTAAAATCGGATCTAAATTTGCTTCCTGTTATTGTACTGTCTGTAGCTCTGGGAAAATCGTATAATAAGCGGTGGCCAATGACTGGTAAGCACGATTGTTGTTGTGTTGTGATAACACTCATAGCTTTCAGCTTTGGGAGCTTTGTCACTCTCCTGTCAGAGAGGTAGTGAATGTACGCTATTTCGACTCCCGCCAATAAACCTTCTAGTCTGCAGATGGCCCGCTGATTATCTGGGTGGTCTATGTCACCGGTATTAACTGGTGCCTTACCCGAAGGGTCTCAATCACAACAATTTTCTAAAAACTAGAATATGTACTCAGACTCGAAAGGTGTTGCCGCTAAATAAAGAAAATACTGGACATATTTGATATACGATTTAGTATTGCAGGATTCACGGCAAGTCGCTTCTTATATGTCCAATGAAAAGACAGATAACATGATGCAGTCGTCATCTTACCTATAGCTTAATTTATCCACAGACACTCTGTTACGCAGCTAGCGAAGCAATTTTGTGATTGGTCAAGAATCGAAGACATGTCGGGGAGCTCATTTAGACCATAAGTGTATAATAGGTGCCTGCTATCCCCGAAAATCTGACTAAGAAACACATCCTTTTGCTTTATGCTTTAAGCAATGTTTCGGGTTATTTCACTCATTGGGAAGAGATTCTGCTTGGGGTATTATTACCTATTAATTACCTACAACATCTTAAGTCCTACTTGAGGTCATTTCAATTATATGGAACCAGTGTCCTCTCAGTTATGGTGACTCAATGTCGCAGCATTAGTCCTTCAGATAAGACTAAGTCGATCCAAGCTTGGTGCTTCTCACTTTACTAAAGGTTGTTTCACTGGTCGAAAAACTTTAAGCACGCAATTTCCAATGGAAGGAAAAATAACCGTTAGTGGGATATAACCAATAAAGTTCTGGTATGGATCAACCTGAACGTACTAGTTTCACTAAGCAGCATCCGTGAATCACAGAAATATATTTGTTGCGCTCAAGGGGGAAATACCTATTCCCAATAACGGAAGCTCGACATGCCTGGGGGGAAAGGGCGGTGACTAAATCAGTTGCACATTTAATTGTTATTCCCTGTTTTCCACCAATTGCCCACAATGTCAGGTCACCATAAGGCGTTAAACACCAGACATTAAAGAAATCTGTATGCTTTAAGCTGGGGCGCCACGCCGCTTCTGTACATCTGATTGTTGCTCCACAATGTGTCAAATATATCATATCTTCTTCGATATATTCATTTGTTTAAATTATTTTCATCCACATTTTATCACAAAAACCACTTATTATTAAATAATATTTCCGATTCACTCTTTATTGGCAAGTCGGAGCAATCACTCGTCAGAACGCAACAATCTTTAATCTGTAATGTAATAAAAAAAGCTCTCTTGACATTTTCTAAACAGCGACAGTTTTACTTTTGTTGTTCTCCTATAAAGAATTTATTGTATTTTTACTTCAAAAGATCGGTTTCTGTTTTCAAGATGGCGACCGCAAGACAGATTTCAATGTGTTATTGTCCGTTTATCGTCTGACATATCTATGCTAGACTGGATATTATTTTCCCCAAACACTGCAGTCTTTATTCGCGTCCTGTAATCAACATCTCTATAATTGTTCGATGACCTGTTTTGGTTGACTGGTAAATTTGTCACGTGATGTCCAATATTAGTTTGTCAGTCACTGTATATATATATTTGGCTATCAGACTGCTTTCACACATGTTGCACTTGGAGAAATGTATCTGCACCAAAGATCCGCCATTTTGTCATAATAACTAAGACAAAGTATTTGTGTTAAACAGAAAGTAGTAAAAGGAAGCCAGACGCAACAAACTTGATAATTTTACAAGTGTAACAGTGCTCCGAATTTATAAGTTGTTATATGTCATTTCTATTTGTAACACAGTATTCAACTTTGGTTAAAACTTTTCTTTCCACATTTTTATCTTTATGTCGTTTTTATTTAACATTTGATACGCATTGTGATTGATGTGCATTCAAATGCAAATCTATGTGAACTTTCAGATACTATCAACTTCGATATAAAAGGTATCGAAAGATTTTTGAACATATTATAAAGTAAAGTCATAAAATGTTTCTGGGATTATTCTCAGTTTTTTTTTCCTACTAGATTCTTATAAACTCTCCACTAAATCTAAAAGCAATCTGAGTGATTTTGCCAGTGTGACAGGCACGATTCATATTATTTCGTATTAACCATGCATATGACAAGGAACGAAGAGACAGATGTACATGGTTTAGCGAAGGCGAAGGGGCCGCCATTGGCTAGAGTTCACCCATACAGCATGCCGCAGAATGGTGTCGAAAGGCAGATTATTGGATGTAATGCACACATGAGAGTTGGCATGTTTGTAAATGCACATAAATTTGTATTTGTAATATAATACTTTCTGAGATATGGTAATAGTTCATTTGTGTAGATAAGTAAAGATCAATCTTAAGCAATTGAAGCATTTAGCCCCTTCCTGTTTTCATATTGATTTCTGACGGTATCCACTTTAGCATTTTTGTAACCATCCAGTACCATCTAGCTTTTTAACGCAGACTGTATGTAAGGCATGGAGGTAAGCCCGCTTCCGGATTTAATCAAATGCCACTTTAGCGTGTGTCTCCAAAACTACTACATAAATAGTAGAGCCATTTTTAGTGGTTCTTAATCCATAGGAAGTTATTAAGTTGATTGCAGGATATAAATAGAATCCCGAAAGTCCTAAAAATTTGAGCCAATATACATTGAATGCGAAACAAACATGTTCACACTGCAGTGAAAATGTGTTTGTGTCTAAGAACACTTTCCAGTCTGACTGGTCTAGGATTTTCTGTTCTAAATACAAACTGGCTAACGAAAATAATGGGATATATCTCAGGTGAATATGCTGCAGATACCGATGATTAAGAAAAAATGGGTTTAATTTAAAAATCAAAAACTTATTATTCAGTTGGTTACGAAGCTCCATCGGTGAGTTTGACTGTTAAAGTGTAAAATCGGTCTTCAGTTATTTGAACAATCAGAACCCCCACCGCACGCCGCCTTTCATCGCCCCTTCACCACCCCTCCCCCATCACCTCATCTCTCTTTTAGTACTAATTTTAACGTTTCTGGCACGAAAGAAAGTTGGACGAGGTGTGTTATATTTATCAGGTTTTACACTCCAAATATTCCTCTTTCTGACATTGTGACATGCTACAGTGCTCAATAATCTTTCATACACTTTTGCTCTCTCTTTGTATTCCCCTGAAATATCGCCTTAACAGTACTGCCATGCCAGTGACCCTTGACCTATACGGCCTCTAGCTGTAGAGTTCTGTATCTCTAAAGTCTATCATACAATGTAGCCTTATTCACAGATACAGTGATACAGAGTTAGAGTGCGCATAAGTGTGTAATTTCAAGTGAGTTTTCTTACCGGCTGTTATGGGTTCAATTAGTACTGTCCAATAATATTTGATATACTGAACTTGCTGACACATTTTATATCCCAAACGAGACTTTAAAAAATAATAAGAGATATAAAATTTATTTCAAGGGGACATTTAACCTGTTTAAAGCCGGTATGTCTTCTTAATGGAAGATTTGAGCCCTACATCAAATTCCAAAGTAGGGCAATTACACAGTCTGGGACGTTTGTACACTGTAGCTAATACTGCCTCGTATCTAAAGTCCACTAAACGAGATTGATGTAAATGTTTCCACTTATTTCTAAATGTTGTAACCATGATGGCAAAATCGACTGGCTTTAAACTTAACTGTGCATTAACAAGTTGATAATGGTATAGTACTAAGCTGACTATACCACAGTACTTTACACACACGTATAGACTACACACAGTTCTAATTAGAAGCCTTTAGTGACGAAAAAAACAAAAACAACAAAAACTTCAGGCATTTTAATGATGTGTATTAACATATCCTCTGTAAAGATGACCTCGGTTTTGTAAATTCGTCTTAAAAAGAGTATTTATTTTCTTTACAAAGGTCTTTTGTTATATTTCGTATTCACTTTAAGCGAATCTTTGTACAGTATTATTTGTTGAAATTTTCTGAAGATGTGTACATAACATACTACATCAGATGGCAGGTTAAGGAAAGGCTCTTGTGTCCTGGTATACGGCAGAACTTCAATTCGCAATACTGCAACGTATGACCAAAATGGCTTCGAGCTCTCTGAGAGGTCATTCTTGAAATGACAAACAACTTTTGGCTGATGTTTTTGTTTATTATACATAAAGTGTGAAATCTCTACGCGATGCTGACTATGTCCAAAAGTTGATGTGAAAATATGCATGTCATAATGACGACGATAGTTTGACGTCCATGATGATGTGCACCAAAACTAGCCGAGGACTTCCAAGTAAACGAAACTAGCCGAAGACTTTCGAGTTTCCCCAGACCAGTCGATGACTTCCGAGTGCCCCGAAACCAGCAGAGGTCTTCCGAGTGCCCCGCGACCAGCCGAGGTCTTCCGAGTGCCCCGCGACCAACCGAGGACTTGGGAGTGCACCGAAACCAGCCGAGGACTTTCGAGTGTCCGAAAACTAGCCGAGGACTTTCGGAGGTCTCTTTTAATAAGTTTACTAAGGGGTGTTAAAATCAACCGACCATTGTGAATTTTGTTTAAAATTTATACAATTTATCTGACATCATGTTTTGCGTACTGTTCTTTTCTGATTTTTTTTTAGAAACTTCGAAAATGTTTTAAATTTATTTTCCCATTAGCCTGGCATTCGGCCATATGAGTGAAATAAGTATGACGTAAAACCCAGACCAATCGGTTAAACTTCGCGAGATTCTCGTCACTGTGTTATCATCAATACGCTCGGCCGTGATAGATGTATACGAATATGCACTAAACACTAACACTAAAACGGACGAAAAGTGTGAAATCACTACACGACGCGGACTATGTTTTAAAGTTTATTTGAAAATATGAATGTCATAAAGACGACGAGAATGTGCGCATTACGTTCGATATCATCCGCATGCCCCGAAACCAGCTGAGGACTTCCGAGTGCCCCGAAATCAGCCGAGGACTTCCGAGTGCCCCGAAACCAGCCGAGGACATGTCCCTGTTGGGGTTTGGGGGTCTCTCTTGATCAGATCTGTAAGGGGCGCTAAAATGAACTGATCATATTGCGTCTTGGGTTGTATTTTCATACAATTTATCTGACCTCATCGGGCATTGCGTCCTGTTACTTTTTTTCGAGAAGTAATTGTTTTTATTGAATTCAATAGAAGATTAAATTTATTTTCCCATTCGGCTCGCATTAGGCCATATGAGTGAACTAAGTATGACGTAAAATCCAAAATCAACAAGCAAAGAATTGCACATGGAATATCGTTCACATTTGCAGGTGCCTTAGTACATCAGTTAATATTTAACCAGTGTACGTACATTATAAACTTTATTTTCTGATACACTGGACAACATCCATACTCTTAAATGCCATGGGCGACATTTTGCAAACAAACTGGTAAAACATCCATATCCTTTGCACCCTTCATGGGGAAGCCGGTTTCAAGGGGGAATAACCGTGTTTGTACTTTTATACTGCATCAAATCAAACTTTTCAGATTGTCAAATCTACCCCTGGGAAACTGATTATAACGAATTTAAGGCGATACAAGTCAATAAAACCAGAAGACCGACCCGTGTTTCAAACTCCACTGGTTAAAACATGTATGTTCTCGTACATTTAAAACTAAGATGATTTGGACTGCAGTAAAACTTCTTTGAAGCCAGCTGAAAATATCCGATAACATCTTCCATGAAAAATTTAGAAGGACGCTAGTTTAATTAATGAAATATGAGTTCAAACAAAGTTTAAATCCGGCATAGGCTTATTGATTTAACACCTTACAGAGGGTTACTAGACGTATATATATATACGACATTCCTGGTTCAGTGTTGTATATGGGTCTAATTTATGCACCCTCGAAATTTACTGAACAGAGGAATTTTGTGTACATAGTATAAATTATTCACTGGCATACTACAAAGCGGAAAGATGGCCTCTCTCTAACCGTTACAAGGACACGTGACCTCTGGTACTGAAGACACCTTTTGAAACTAGAGAGCTCTTTTTGTTATCACTGAGTGGGCGGGTATTAAATTTCACACAGGTGTCAGTTTTGTTGAGTTTTGAGTTTAAGTGAAATTCTATATAAAAGTAAATAATTTTCACCGATCACGTGGCTATTTTATTGTAAGCAGAGATGTAGGGCTAATTTGAGAGGGAAAGACAGAAAGGGGGGGGGGGGGTATATAGTGAGGGAGAGAGACGGAGCGAAAGACAGAAAGAAAGATAAAAAGTGTTGTGTAACCTTTCATGCACAAAAGGTCTTCAACATAGGCTCTCAACATATATGTGTGAGAGTCGCTGAGAACCAGAGACAAGCGTCAATTTAAAAAATTCCACTTATAAGAATACAACAATTTAAATAACGAGACATATTATTTCAGAGCATAATTTTAATTACCTGTAAACGAAATAAAACGTTATTCTAATTGCTTTGCTAAAAAGCGACATAAATACCACAGGTGCGAGAGGGGAAATGTCCTATATCCTCAAGCGAACGCTATATTCTTGTAATAGTTCTAATAAATACCTGGCTATATCAACAGGTATATTCATTCCCGAAAGCTGTATATTCTAAGTGTGATTAAACATAAGTACGGCTTTGAGTGGATTTATATATGTTTACAACGTTAAGCATTGTATAATGTAATAGAACTGGACTGCTGCCTGCACCGTGTCGTATTCCAGCTAAAGGTGCGAGTGTTTGCACGATCTTCTATGTTGTAATGATCGGTTTAAGTACTGGATCGTGTTTCGCTTCAGTAATACTCCTGTATTGGACTAGTGATTAGCTATAGACTAGAAAACTCTTTAGCGTTAAATGTAATATCCACAGGGCTACCTATAACGAATACCCAGCAGGTTACAGACTTTTTCTTTAGCTTCGATATAGACAACCTGAACATGTCCGCCCCCGTTACCGTTCCGCCGGAAAGAAGCTGAAATCCCCCAAAAACTTGTTGTTCGACCTCCACATACTATACATGTTTATAGATGTGTGGTACTAGTGTTCTCCTATTCAGGTGGGCGAAAATTGTAATCCGCAGTCAGTTTACTCACGGTGTCTGATATCCAGGTATTTTTATACGATTGTGTCACAAACGTTTATTCCAGGCAAGACCATATGTTCGAATTCGAATGCATTTACAAAGGTTGATGCGTTAATTAGGAGTATTAGTGAGTGAATAACTGCGGTGTAAACTACAATAATTTGGGAAAATAATTTGCTCGGCGTTAGTAATGCTCTACTGCCTCACTGAAGTTTCATTTCTGTTTCAAACTTTCCAGACCATGTGACTGAACGCCTTAGCCGAACACTATACGAGGCGGGCTGACCCGACGCTGTAATGAATGATGTTATCGGCCGGTACAGAAACCCCATACAGGGCGTGGAAATCGATCGAACCAACACCTGACGCCGAGACAGCGAATATAGAAAACTGTCCTGCACAATAATCTGCCTGTCTACCTGTTGATGACCTGCAGACGTGACATTGGAATTTAAATACCTGTTACTCCTATACACAGGTAGATTTCAAAAGGTGGGATTAAAGAGTGTACTATGTAAGCCCGAGTGAAACGCATAGCGTAGACCTGCGAGAAAAAGTGTCTAATGCATCCGTATTGTTAAAGAACTGAGAATAATATTTTACTAAGTGTTGTGCATCGAAGGGTGTTTTTTCCCATTATGACATACTGTGATTCGTATCAAGGCTTTATATTAACTACGAACTACAAGATTTGGAAGAACGTGTGAGAAAAAATGATTTTGCCTCAGAAAAACAACCCGTAAGTTTATGGCATACAGTATACGAGCTGTTGCAAGATCAACATTTTTGTCGTCAATACTTGATGCAAAAACTGTCCCTTTTAAAGCATCAAATGACAGCTGACGCGGCGTTTGCATGTGATTGCAATACAGACATATCAGTCAGACACAACCAATCAAGTGTGACATACAAAAAAAAAGCCGAAAAATCTACTTTGTTAGTTGTATGTACCTGAATTTGCTGCAGATTAGACGTCAAATTCACCGTTATATAGGTAAGTTGTCATTTGTTACCGTGCATGTATTTTCCGAATCTGTTATGTGTACACGATTCAACATACCTTATTAATAATCATATATTTTTGTCCTAAGTTGCACTGGCGTTTACCCATCCGGGATGGATGATGCTCGCCATATCTTATTAAAATTATTTTAATCCAAGCAGTATTTGTGATGATAAAATGCATTGACAGTTTACTAAGGTTTTAATAGTATGTTCTTAAGCATTTAGTCGCTTATTATGTACACTTCTCATGCATCTACTAGTTAAGGCTGAAATACGCTATCATGAGCTGTCAGCGCTTCAGAATTGCTCCATAGCTATCATATATTTGATGATATAACATGGAAACATCTAATAATTAAATAGAATTGATTAAATGTTCAACTATTTGATTCAATACAAGTTATTTTAACGCAATTATGTACATTGCATAGACGGGTACGTAAGATGTCTTGCACTGGACTTGTACAATGCTTTGTAGAGCTGGAAGTTTTATGGATACGACATATTTCTATAACAATTACGTACTATTTAGAATAATGTTGTTTATATCTCATATAGCTTTGATAAGAATATTTGTTTATAGTTAGCCTTAAGACGAATCGTTGCTTCTGACAGGTGTAGCTAATTAAGAGTGTATGTATCCCGCCTTTTTTAATTATTACGCCCACCCACTAATTATCACATCCACCATAATGAACTTTGCTTTGTGATTGTTCTTGCGATCGGTATCTAACAAAACGCTAAACAAACAAAATAAAAGAAAGGAAATAAGTAACAAGAAAAGCGAATAACTATACTGACGAGTGACGACTTGAATAAGAGCACAACACCCAATTATAACAAAAAGTAACACCCAGTCTCTATCTACTTAATAAAACCGTTAGATATTATTTGGACAATAAACACACTCACAGAATACACTCAAGCGTTAAGGCGCATACTCACGTTGCGATTTGAAGTAACGATTTCAGGGGATTTCCCTTACTTGCGGAGCTTTGATTGGTCAATTATTTCGTGTTACTGTATCGACCAATCACAATGCTGCAAAAAAGGGGAATCCCCTTGAATCGTATGAGAATAAAGAATCCTCCTTAACGTTTAAATCAACAATGAAAATAATAAACATTATTATAATAATTATACGAAAGTAACACCAAAAGACTGTTATACTAAAAGATAGCCGAATTCGTATTTAAACTTTCGTTGTTTTTATTCTGGTTGGATTTGGTATAAAAGAACCATTATGTGTGACAATTCATAGCTAATAAAAGTAACATTATATACACATTACTATATGTCAGTTTAGGTTAATAATACGCACACATATAGTGGGCTTAATGGTGTGTTAAACAATGAATGATCCAGGGCTGGCTT
>JAQQZZ010110662.1:0-17500 GCA_030265115.1 Mopalia vespertina | reverse complement strand
CTTGATCGCCAAGATGGTCATGGATGTTCTCTTGATGTATTGTGAATGTTGCCAATGATTGATAGACAATTGCTATGTCATAACATTATAAGTTTTGAACGTCATAGTTATCCAGAAATTGTATAATTATGTCACAACATTTCCTTTGTTGCTGTAGTCAAAAGCATACCAGGAAACTACAATCGGGTGAGCGAAGACATGAAGCGAATACATATTGAATAAATATTGATGCTATTAAAACCGCAATTCCAAGAATATCGTCTCGAGCGGTTGCAGGGATCTTTCTGTTTTTCACTGTGCTCACACAGTTAACGGATGATAAATCGATGGTAAATTTACAGATTTTGTTCTGTTGCTCCATGCATTGTGACCTGTGCTTACGTTATAAATAGTGGTTTCGGCAATCGTTGTGTTGCTAAGTCGTCATATTAATGTAACAATCTTAAGTACGGGGTAAAATCTCAATCGAGCACAAACTTCTGAGCGCAGTCCATTGAAAAGGAATAGTACCTACAGAATATGTATACATGTTGTCTATTAGTAATCTAGTAATACTAATAACCGAGGCACGTATCAAATTAAATATAAAAATATCATTAATTATATATTTGAAGCGAAGGGTAGTAACCTACGAACTCTATATTGTCTCTAGAATCGGTTGGTATTAACAAAATTAACTTACACGTAATAGAAAGGTAACCTTATACGTGCTCATTCATCAACAGCCGAGCAGGATTAAACCTGTAGACGGGGTAAGCTAACAGCTCTGGGTAAAACAAATACACTGACAGGACCAGGACAAGAGTGATTTAATATGGGGAATATTAAAGAGCATTTCGCACAGGGTCACTCGGGTATATAGAATGATAAGATATAAGTTTGCCGAAGCGTGTTTTTGAATACCTTTTGAGTCAAGGTGAGAACCGAAGGGAGATACAGATGTAGTGAGTTTTATATAGCTTTAGATAAATCATAATATTTGATACTTTTTTGTACTTTGATATATTGCAGGCGAAAGTTGTTAGTTAGCGAAATATAAATTGGTCCATGCGAGTTTCTTTGTGAATTAAATATTTGACAAATAATTTAAATTTTCATATTCAGAGCGACTGGTTTGCAGGGACAGCGTTTGGCTGTGTGGCCTAATGGTTTGCTGATTTTTGTGTCCCATCGTCCAAGAAATAGCCAAAGTACTCTATTTTCATTTCAAATGATGTGTGATTTGTTGATAGATGATTGATTATGTGTTTTGTTTCGGCTCAATTTACAAGCAATGCTATTGCATTTATAGGAAGGTCGTCTATCATGCATCAGTTTAAATTAAAATCTACATTTTGACACCCGAACAAGAATAATCTTGTCGGTTTTAAAATCAATACTACCCGTTTTGACCTTGGACCTTATGGAACTGTATGTAATGGTTCTGAACCCATTAAAATGAGGGCCCGCGGTCGTGGCTTAGTGGTTAGCGTGTGTGCTTACTAATCCTACTCCAATGTACCGTTCACGGGATGGAGTCCGTCTGTCGACCATCAGGTATATGAGTGAGTCACATGATGTGGCTCCGGCAAACGCGGGGGTGCTTTTCCACCTTAATAAGCCAAGGAACAGTGTAAAGTGGACAATCGGTCGTCATATAAGTGAAATACCCTTGAGTACGACGTTAAACCCCAATCAAACAAACAAACATAACAAATGAAGAGTGTGAAATGTCTACACAACGCGGACTATGTTAAACAGTTGGTTAGAAAAAATGCATGTCATAACGGCGACGATTGCTTGGCGTCCAAGATGGTGTGATCAGTACATCCGGGGACTTCCGAGTGATTTGTTGACAGATGATTATGTAAAAGGAGACATTTTTCGTGTGCATAATCAAGCAGTGTCATTGCAAATGTAGGCCGTCTATCGCCGATCACTTGAACTCAATAGCGATTTTTTTTTTACACCCAAACAAGAATGATCTTGTCGGTTTTAAAATCAATACTACCTGTTTTGACCTTGGACCCGACGCAACTGCATATACGGGTGGGTGCTGTGGTTTTAAGACTATTGACTTTAACCAAAATACATTAATTTAATCGGTAACCATAAATGATTACTACTGCACCCACTTGGGTCGGCACTATGGTTGGCACCACTCTGTCTATTCACTCTTTCAAGCACTCTTTCGTCTATAGGGCAGTCTATTCTCTGTCGCCTGGATATAGGAAGGGAATATAGATAATGTATATGTAACAGAAATGATTTATGAAATTGTAAAATAAAAAATAACCTATACTGTTTCCCTTTCTGATTTATGTAACCTTTAGATTCGTAATGTACTCAAGCAAGACTATTGAGATGTTTTTGTCCGTATTGGTTTTGATGAAAGACATTTTCGTTTGGAGAGGACTTTTTACTTTTGTGAGGCAATCCTTTGATGGTAATTATACCTCTAATTTTTCATTGTTTGAAGTTCACGATTTTTACCTGAGTTTCACCTGACGGGCACAAGTTAGGGGACTTTAGTGTAAAAATGACCTTGATACGTAGTGATTGGTATTGACAAGAACCGTAAGCAATCAACACACTGAACGTAGGTGTCTACTTTCGGAGTGAAAACATGTCATATATTTTGTCTGCGGTTTGAAACGGTTGAAGACAAACACCTACGCAGTTTTTATTAAGTGCTCAGTTTGGGTTTTGAGTTGTTTGCTTTCAGTCGTACATATATAAGGCCTATCTAATACGTTTCCATATTGCTTCAAGACAGCGGTAAAGTGTAGAAAGTAAAAATTGTATAGTAACCGTTTGCTGTTTTGGAAACAGTTTGTAAAACTGCAAGAACTGAGTTGTGGAACATTGCCAACTTCTTGGAACAAGTGGAGTCAATTTGTGAAGTACCTTGTCAGTTCACTTCTGTTATTCCTGCTGGAAATCCCACGCAAAAGCTGTTTCAAAGGATTCTTTTCAACTGTAAGTGTTAGTAGCTTATTCCTTGGAACATGTTCTAGTCCTGACAATTGTACAGGTTAAGAGGACCAACTGGTGCGGTAATGGAACCCACGACCGCCAGTCAGGAACCTATTCGCCAGTTAAAAATAAGGCCACATTGATCATTCGGTCAAACGGTCATAAAAACGATTGGCACTTTTACGACAACCGCACACGCGTCTGCTTCTGCACGATATTTCTAAACTAGAACATGTCCCAAGTACCAAAAAACCAATAGCTGTCATTGGTAGGTTAAAACTTAAAAGAGATTTTATTAGCTTTTGATTATCCTACGTAATGTCCATTTGCTTTTTGATCATTTTCTCAAGTGAGAAAAATGACACTATAGTGTTTGAGACAATGCAACAATGACCTTCACAAGGCCAAAATTACTTAAGGTACCGGTAATCAATGAATAGTGACTGTAAGTCTGGTGGCTGGTTACAGCCATATGTATTCTTACCAATCAGCCACCGTACGTAAGCCACTTATTTTGTTTGTAAATGGAAAAGAAAGTGGACCCTTCGACGCGTACGGACGAATAATTTGGGTATAGAAGAGTCTTTGCGTGGGCTGGAGCTTTGATTAGACATGTTAGACGTGCATACGAGGGACTTGTATATTTTGTTCTTATAATGGAAAGAAAAGCGAAGTTCAGTTTTGTTTAAGTATGACAAAAAGAGCAAAGTTCTTGAACAAAAGATTCTTTTTTAAATAGTATTTGTGTTGATATTAGTAACATCTGAATATTTGTTTAGACTAGCTAGGCTACGTCCCAGGGCAAGTGACCAAGAATGTACACATATCTCTGTAACGAGCAAAGCTACCTAACAGCCAATCAAAATTCCCAAGACAAATACGTTACACATGTATATAGCAGCCAATCAGAGGCTCTGTATTGTTATGTTACTCAATAGAGAACCAGTCGAAAGCCGATAAGTTAGGCCTGCTTGTATTTTGGTTGGTTGATCACACGTCTGTAGACAGATGAAACGATAAATTCAGCAAAATATACCTTTTGAGACTGCCTTGGCCGATATGTCTCACGTACCATTGGGCTTTTATAGTTTGACAAATGTGCACTGACCTATATTTAAGTTATCGAGCCAGACATTTACATCCCAGAAAAATTACCCAGACAGTTTCCATGGATAATTTGAAACCAGATATTTGAATACCGTGAAACGTATCTCAATGTATTTAAGTACGTTGATTGTTTTTGTTAATGGGCCGTGTGTTACATGGTAGCTTCTTCCCGGAACGAGGACAACAAAACTCTATACTTTAACTTAAGATGTGTATACAGGGCTTGTATTACTTAAAACACATCCGTACAAATATTATGGATAATGTAAATGAACAAGTTGCAAGTCAGGTATAAACTTCACGATCATTGAGTGTCGTGTCTTCAAACATCTATGCTTTTTAGTAGCATTGTAGTATTTGTAATTTATTAGTCAATCTTTCACGTAGCCTCCATCACCGAGGTTTCACATCTGGTCAGCATTCAAGCTAAGATGCTATTCGGAAATTGAAATAACTAGTTCTTCTAGAATATAGTTGCTGAATTGGCGAGCTTGATGTTATGCGAGGAGGCACTTCAACTAACTAATAACAAAGTATATATTTCTAAAAAGAATTATCCCACTGGCACAGGGATGTCGAATCATCTGATGTCTAGATAAACACCCAGATATATACATTTTTTTCATAGATCTTAATCTCGAGTTGTTATGTGTAACCTACATACATCTCGAGAGTAGGTCAAAGCCACATACACTTAGCGAAATATGGCTCTAATGAAACCCTTTAAGTTTATTCAGTTATGGCTCAGGTGGATACCTTTATGGTTCTATATGGAATCCTCACAGAAACTGCTCCAAGCATTTCTGACTTTCTTCTTATATCAAATAACTGTTTTTGTCGTAATGGTTCTATGTGGAACCTTCATCTTTTCTAAAGAACCTTCAAAGAACCATTATTTCTAAGAGTGTACATGGTATAGAAAATATGTGATAAATATGTAGCGAACAAGATATTTGGTATGGGTTTAACTTTAGACTGTTCCTTAACTTTTATCAGTTTAGCTAAAAAAGTTCAGATAATCTTTTACAATGGAGTTGAAATCTGGGAGATTGTGTCCTCCAAACCCAACACACTACTACAGTGTCAGTGACGTCAAGCATGGTGTCTGTCACGTGATGGACTGGCACCACGTGATATGAGTGAAATATTCTTAAGTACCGCTCGAACCCCTAATTAACTATTCTTCTTCTTCTTCTTCCTAATTTGTATGGAGTGTTCCAGTCCCTTCTGGGACTGATTTATCTCACAACATTGTATAATTTTAGAATTTATTACACACTAAATGCATATTGACACTAAGTTGTCTGTTTGCATACTTAAAAAAATAAAAGTAAAGTAAAAATAAAATTAACATCTCTTTGTTAACTATTCCTCTAAAACGTAATATTAAATCTGCACATGAAAATATACATTATTTATATATTGATCACGAAAACGGCATCCTGTACTCTTAGAAAAATATGACTCTAATGGAACCCTTTAAGCTTCTTCAGTATATGGTTCTGTATGGACCCCCCACAGCAACTGTTCCAAGTATTTATCCCTTTCTTTTTATATCAAAGAACCGTTTTTGTCGTAATGGTTCCATATAGAACCTTCCTTTTTTCTAAAGAACCTGAAAGAACCATTTGTTCCAAGAGTGTAGCGATTAGGAGTCTGTCTAAAATGCAACAAATATAAAGGGTGATTTAATCTACGAAGAAACTTATGTCAAACACCTGACAAGTTAAGTAATCTGGTATCATTGTTCTTGTCGATGTAAAGTCGCTTCTGGCAGTGGATTATTTTAAATACCTTGGACAGGACTGTGAAAGGCTTCTGCAGATGTGATTTTTGACATATAAGTACGGCCTAACCAAGAATACAAACAAAACCAAGTTTTGACGGCGGATTTCTGTTGTCAATTATTTCTTAAAATTGTTGGGTACATATGTTTTCCTGTAGTAATTAATGGGTTTGTCGAGAACAGAGCAGCTGTGACAGTCTAACTACAGAAGAGTTAAGGTCTGACCCCTTTCCCCCCTCTTTTTCCCGTCCCCCCCCCCCCCATTTCCCCTCTCATCCGCTTATTTATTATTCCGGTTAGCAGCTGGTGTTTACGGTTTGATAGCATGACAGTGCATGTATGATTAAGACACCTTTATTTCGAATTTACACCTGAGCTGATTCCCAAAGAGTGAAAGACTAAACGTCACTCTATCTGAGTTAGTTTTTACCATATGCGGAATAAAGTATATAATACAACTTTTACATAACTATTCATACACTATTGTTCAACTGGACTAGAATTAAAGTATTTACATATATATCACCCTAAATAAAATGACTAGTTAAGACTATTAGAAGCGCATTGACGGAATTTTATGAAGAATAACTAACGAAATGATTTCGTTATTCACACCTATTTGGCTCACCTATCTGAACTGCGCTTGAGATTTTTGTGAAAACGTTCACTCAGTTGTCACTAACGTTTCATCTTTTCTCTCTTTCCGGAACATTACACATCTGTATTTGAATAGAGTCTAATTTGCTAGTTTATTATATTGCCTATACATGTACTGCCTCAACCACTCGATGTTTTGTCTTGATTAAATATGTCTGTTGAAAGGTCAGGACAAAAATCGAACACCGACGTTTACTAATGAGGTTCATGAGACAAGCTGATCTTCTTAGTTCTACGAATTCTGTTTCAAAAGTCGGGTTATAAGTGGATCTAATAGAATGTGCATGGTTATATGTTATCATTTTATGCAGGCGATGAAGAAACAAAACACGAGGATATAATTTAGCCAGGCACACGTTTTTCGGATAAACGTGTTGTTCGAATACTGGACATTTTATCATTTTTCCTAGGTCTTTATCTTAGGTATTTATACTTTCTCTTATCATTTCAAAGGTGTGCTTGATCTTGTAAGTACAACAACTCTCATCCTACCTACTTAATATCTTCTATAGTTTTTTCTATTATAAATGAGTTTATGTAACTCCAGTCGACATAGTAAGTACGGCGCTGATTCCAACAATAATTGACACTAGCACAACCAAGATGTGGAGTGCTTTCATAATATTGAACAGGTAATTTTCCTCAAGTGCTAAGTAAAGACAGCATTCCTACTCCTCAAACAAACTGCTCTTAACGAAAGGGCCAAAGTATCTACTGATCTCGGTAGAAACACGAAGCAGTGTGCATACTTCATATTGATGATTTAGGACACCCGTGTGAATGCGAACTAAAGCATCTAACTACAGACTAACTGTATCCTCATAGCGTCTGTCAGACAGTTATTATTAATGTTTGTTTCACGAGGGTCCTAATACCCTACCTTGGTTTTTGTTACAAATCAATGTTACTACAGTATCGGTTAAAAATGAATACAGTATCAATTGGAAAGCAAAATTACTAAACTATCAGTATTATCCAGTATTAGTGATGAAACGAATGTATACGATGCACACGGACATGGAGCTATGTTTGCTTTCGTTTCAAAGTGGAAAGTAGGTCGACCAAGAATAAATTTGATAGAAGCAGAATGACAGCAGTTCATTAAAAAAAAACAGAATTACGCCTACACGGTATATATAGTCGTCGGTAATGAGAGGTGCTAAAATACGATATTGATTTTGCCGAGAAAACTATGTGTGGGATGAAGTCATTAATTGTGTCTGCTTATGTTATTACATATTAAATGTTGTGGAGATATCAACAGACCGAATTGGCTGATAGTGTTAATCAGGACCTAATTAAATTAGCTTAAGGCATTAATGCCAACGACCGATTATGTGATTAATTTGTTTATATGCAATTGACACATGCTATATAACACCCAGACAGTTTTGTCGTTCATTATTAACTACGTGATTTAATATAGATAAAAAAATGGAAGTCAACAGATGATACCCTGACAATAATGTCACGTCATACGACAGAAAGAACAACAAAATAGGTTACAAAATGTTTACTGAAGACCTGCACCAATCACGGGTTCGAGTCCATCTGTCGACCACTAGGTAGGCCTATATAAGTGAGTCACGCGATGTGGCTCCAGCAATCGCCGGGGTGTTTTTATTAGTTTTCTTCCCGATTAGCCATCATATATCAGTAAGGGACAATGTTCAATCGGCAACCCATCGTCATATAAGTGAACTATCGTTGAGTACGAAGTTAAACCCCATTCAAACAAACAAACATAAAACTGTAGTAAAACTTTATTTACTATGACTTGAAGAATAACACAGAAAATATGCACTTAACCGCGGAGTTTAAAGTTCTGTTGTCTGTATTCCTCAATTGTGTTCTGCGCTGATCTTGTGACATTCCACGTGACATGGTAACAGGAACTCCGGGAATTTACGGAAACAGCCTATGATTACCGCTCTCTTCTCCGTTTTATTGGCCTTCCCTTGCAAAGTCAATCGACCACTTAAGCCCAATTTTTTTACATCTTTTTGGGTTACACGTACACAAAGTCCATGGTATCACACCAGGAAGCAATCACACTGGAACATGAAATCTCCATTATCAGGCTGATTACAAATACAATGAAGTCAGCTGGTGTTTGAACTTGTATTTGTGCCATAAACGTCTTCTTAAGTCTTATAATCCGCTTTAGGAGATCACGGCCTTGACGTATCTTCAATTTGTCGTGATGAGCAGTTTTCGTGTCACTTTTATTTTTACTTTACGCAAGTAGGGCGTCAGTTTTCCACGGATAATTCCAGGTCCTCTCTATGAAGAGTGTAGTTTTCGACATTGGCCTTTTAAACTGGCTGTGTCAAGCATGTAAACCAGGTCACCAACGTTATAGGACTTTTCCAGAACTCTTAGATCATAATCTATTTTCATTCGTTTTTGCAGAAAATACAGAAATACTTGTAGTTTACTTTACGATTGGAGCTTGGAGCCAATGGTAAAACGTACTCAACGTCTCTTTGAAATCCGGCCCAATCTCCTTGTGCTTAGGAGCAAGTCTTACAACCTCCACATGGCACATATTGGAGGGAAATCTCCGGCTGGAAGTTAGTACATGGTTACGGTGACGGTAAACGAGACATTGTGTCAGCATTTGTGAGTTGATGTCCAGAACGGTACTCAATTCTAATATGATATTGACTCAGTTCTTCTTACCACCTGGCCAGCTGACCAGTAGGATCCTTAAATCGTAACAGCCAGGTTAGACTATGATGGTCAGTGCGCACAACAAAATCGCGTCCCAGAAGATAATGACGGAACTGCCTGCTGAATCGCACAACAGAGTGTTATTTTTTTCGAGATGTGCAATATTTACGCTGTTCCGGGGTTAGAGCCATGGTGATGTAGTCACAATCCGTTCATCTCCTTCCTGAACTTGGAAAAATACAGCGCCAACTGCAAAGTTTGACTCACCAGTATCTAGTATGAAAGTTGTTTTCATTGTTTGATAAAATCAGCAATGTGTGACCATGTAGCTTCTCTTTGATGGTCTGAGAAGCTTCATCCTGTCCGGTGTCCCACTTAAGCTTACGCTTCCCAGTTAGTTCATACGAAGGTACAGCTAGCTTGGCATAATATTTGGTGAAATAGCGATGGTAGTTCGTGAAACCCAGAAACCTTTCAACATCCTTTATGCTTTTTGACACTGGCCAGGTTTGAAGGCTTAAATGTGCTCGCAGCTTATTGCAATGCGATTTCGACTGATCGTGCGACCAAGGAACTCAGATTGCCTCGACCATATGTGGCAGGGGCTTTACATAAACCGAATGCCATTTTTTTGAATTCGCAAAGCCCATGATTTGTCAAAAAGGCTGCTTTCTTGCGGACCTCATCTCAGAGTATGCCGAGTTTGCATCAAGTTTCGAAAACCACTTACTTTCGGATGTGTCCACACAAAGGCGGAGGGAATACATCTTTGGTGGTGACAGAATTTAATTTTCTGTAATCTATACACTACCTAACACGTCCGTCTCTTTTACGTATATGGACTGGGGATGATGCCCAATCAGATTTTTATGGCTGGATGAGGTCAGCTTTTGGCATCATTTTCATATGAGCCTCTTTATCGTGTCCGAACACATAGGTGTTCTTCGCAATCTTTGTTTAACGGGTTTTGCACTGCCTGTTTCTGTCTAGTGTTCTATTGATTTGAAATTTTCCAAATCAAACTCTACACATGCGAAAACATCTTCAAATTCGAAAAATAGCCTAGCCAGACTTTGTGCTTCACAGTCATCCAAATGTTCCTTTGATCTGGAGTTCAATCTTGAAGATGGATGGGAATGAATTCATACACTTTTTTGTTTGGTAGCAATTTCACACATATGTAACTTGTATTGTTTGTAGCGTTTCTGCTTAAGAAGACGTGTCTATAGTTGACTTGACTTCTTTAATCTCAACTGCCTCTGTAACAACAGTTTCCTCGCTTTAACTTGACGTTACAGTCGGTGCCATTCATGAAGCAGACAACTGGATTAGAACCACCCTGGTGAAAAGTGCGTGGAGCGCAAGGTTTTCATTGGGTTCGATTACATATGTTGACAGGTCAGAATCGATTGAGCAGCTGAGGCGTATTACAGAACCTGAGCTATCTTTGGGGGGTGACATACTTTCCCAAGAATCATTGAACTGGTCTCTTCGAAAAGTTTTAACACACTGTTGTGAATGTCTAAGGTGGCTTCACGGATGCATAAAAACCAAACAAAAAAAGCAACATGTCGTCCTTGATTGGAGCAACAAATAACTTTTTGACAAAGATGTTGCTTCCCAGCTTCATTTCAACGGCACCGTTGATGATAACAGTCATCCTCAAATCACGACCGGCAACAGACATGGTGGGGGGTTTTGTTATTCATAGCTGAATAATGTCGATCAAAAATAATTGATACTTCAGCCGCTGTATCAACAATTGTTTGAATTGTTAAACCTTGGATTTGAACTGGAACACGACATATTGATCCAGACCGTAGTTGGTAGATGGTGATTTCATCCTCGCTGACATACTTGTCTTCATTATCACTTAAAGGAGGACATGCATTCTGTTCTTTATAATCTGTCAACATATTAGGACTTGGTGCATGGATTGCTTGATTGACGAAAGCTGAACGAGGATTGCTTATGTCGGTGTCTGCATTTTGCAGATATTTTTGAGGGCCTTGGGGAGTTGTAAAGGTCCAGCTTAAGCCCTTTTGCTCGACCCTTTCTCATTTAACGACGTATAGCTGAAGGCCACTCTTCGCTCGCCTGCTGGTTTGTTACGATCGGAGCTAAAAGGACAGTCCTTCACCATGTGTCCAAAGCAACTACAGCCGAAGCATTGTTATTGGTGGGATGGAGATAATGATGGTGAAATACTTCGCGTCTCTTTCGACGTTCTTTCAACGTTGCCGTAATGTTTTTTTTACTTCTGAAACGAAAGACTGAAAGCGACCGTGTAACTGTTCCATCTGGCATTCCAGTTTAGACAAGCGATTTTCAATACTTGACCAATTGTGAGCAGCATTTGACGGCTTAAACAATCGGAGTCTCGTCTTTCGAATCAGAACCGACGTATCGAATTTCACGTTGATTTTCACGTTGATGTCCGACCGTAAATAGCCTGATTTATCGTTACAGCCTTGGCAGAACCGAAAAAAAGCTTCGTGATACGTATGTACATCGGGTAAATGACGAAATGCTCTGGTTGCAAGAGATAATATTCTATCTGCTCAATCCTCTATTTGGCATTCTGAAACTGAATGTGTGCAGTCTCTGGTAGGTCGTTAAATCCAAAACTTTCTTTCTAATGAATACGTTCGAAATAATCAATTCCTTTGTCAGTTTTAGTTATCCAAGCATTCCCATTAACTAGCGTTCCCATACAAACACCAGCAAAGATACTCCTAACATTGAGCTGCAAACCATTGTGCCACCTCATCATATCGGGAGAATTTGGCTAAGAAGGCCCTCCAGATGGTTTTGCCATCGTATAATAACGATTTAGACAAAGCCGTCGGTTTTCATCCGTAGAGGTGGTTGATTGTGCATTTTGAAATCTCCGAAGTGTAGGGTTACTTTGCAAATTCTAACTGTCCCCTATCTAACCTGGTGGCGGAGAAGGAAATTGTTGAGGCATAATAGGATACGCCGGTGTGGCAATGTTGTCAAGAGTTTATAGACCTTCTACGGGGATCACGCTGATGATGGATATGTCCATCCTGTGAGTTATTCGTAAAAGGGTGATCTCGTCTGAGATGTTGATATTTGTCCAAAGTGGAAAACTTGTAGCGATTGTCTCTACTGAATACAGGAACGATGCCATCAAAACGATACAATGACGGAGGCTAATCATGTCTTGGCAAAGATGGTGCTTTTCTTCTTTCTTGAGAACCATGATGTGACTGCCATAGTTGTGCGTTGTCTACATAACATGGAGAAATTTAGCTTTTGGGTCTACCGGGAAGGTATATTAGGTTTGGGATTAAAGGAGTAACCAGTAAATGTTTGTGGTGAAAGTGAGTCAACACCGTTGAAAGGCATAGAAGACGACGGGTGTCCGTTTAGGTTGGCGGAATCTATAATGTCTTATGTCTTATCGGCTCTGCGCTGATCTTGTGACATTCCGCGTGACCATGGAACCATGGAGGAACGCCGGGAATTTACCGAAACAGCCGATGATTACCACAAGACTCACAACTGATTTACTTCTTACTAATAATATACTTCAAATTGAGTCCCATGGAAAAATGCAGTATGTTGGAAGCAGTAAAGGCACAATATCTTCCCAACACCGCGAAATTGTTTACATGTTAATTTATGCTTTTATAAAGTAGAGAAGTTATATTACCATGCCACACTTAAGTACGACAGTAATCAATCAGTTATAGTTTGTCGATCGTTTGGTAAGCCCGTGTCTCGATCGGTCGGCCAATCAACCAGCCAGCTAGTAAGTAAGTCAGCCAGTCAATCTTAAGTTCAACTGATGAGTAATACTCCATACCTTTGATCTAAGTATATGGTCACCTCAGTTGCCATACATTTGATATTAGTATATGGACACATTAGTCGCCATAACTTTGATCTTTCTATACGGTCATCTCATTCGCCATAACTTTAATCTAAGTATATTTTCACCTTAGTCGACAGTCTCAATGACCCAGACCAAATGTATTGATTGTCAGTAGCTATTTATATCATACTGACTCAACCTTTGTCTGAACAATACACAACTAAAAGCCCATTTATTAGTATCCTAAACGCAACTGCTGTTTCATCTTTGTCCGTGCGGGGAACAGCGGGGGTTGTCCGTAACGGACTTTTCTGAAAAGGGTAAAAGACCAATTCTATCAAGCATAGAACTAAGTCAAAGTCATGGTATAAGTCCTCTCCTTGTACGACTGGAGTTTTCAACATGGCTTTATCATGTTGGGAAAGGAGAGTACAGATAGTTCCTAGGCAGCATACAGGTCAGATTTATGATTCGCGCGAGAAATAAGAGAGGGTTACAAACGAGTGTAAATATGGCTGGTTCGAAGAACGAAGAAAGGATTTGAATCTCACTATGTGACACATCTTTATCGGGGAGCATTGACTTGAACGAATCGAATGATTCAATTGATCAAGAAACCGAAATTTCAGTCTATGACAATTGCTTTCCTTGTGCATAAGATAAGCATGAGTTCTCTGTCATACAACACTGCATCATATATTGTAAAAAGAGCCTTATTGGCGGTTGGATACCCGACAATGTCACTACCAGACCTCCCTTCACACTTCATGCACTGTTTTATCAAATATTAATATTGATTTTGTTTAATTTCAATGTTTGACGCTGACATGGCAGGTCGATGTAATACTGTTTCAAAAACTATTTCGTCGTTAAATCCGTAAACCATTCAACCATGACAGATTCAGCCACGATTAAATACATGCGAGGAAACCAATTCAAGTATCTACAAGTACATAATCCTTAGTTTAATGACTAGTGATTAATGAAATCACCATTTTAATCATCTGTAGGTTAAGCTACTCCTACACTGAATATCGTAGGCTTAAGATTAATCAACAAAGACTCCAATGTAAAATAACGTATGGGACACAGTTCATTATTATCGACTTTTAATTTGCCCTGTTCATGATTGCTAAAAGGTAAAGTTCAGATGAAATAGGACCGTCCAATTATCAAAAATGTCAAAGAATATTAGCCACAGATAAATGTCTATATTTAGGTTTTATATATGTTCAGAATGTCGCAGGATACTCAGATTACAGTTTCAATATTAATTTTAACATATACGAAATTGAAACCTAAATTCCAAAAAGGTCACAACCAAAATATCCTGCTTATTACACATATACCGTTTCTAAACTTTAAAGAGCGCACTAATAAAAAAAAAGAACAGCAACACAACTACAAAATAAAGTATTAACTGATTTTTATGGCAACGTAAATGTGTAGGTCAAATGTATTTATTAAGTTCTGTTTTAAATCAACCTCCTGTAAATACGAAATAGTTAAGACACTCATGAACCCCGACACCAGTAGAAATTGTCTGCGTCAATCCTGATGTAAAACCGTATATATTGTGTCCATTTTTTTTATCTGTTCCACTTCAAAATGCGATAAGATCAAACATAAATTTAAAATTTGTTGGTGACGAGCCAACTGTAAGAGACAAATACAATGCAATTATGAAATACTGTAGCATATCAACAAACATACAAATTGGTTCATAGCTAACAGACCACCTCGTGCCAGGCGTCTCATTTACGCTGGAACCGACAACAGCTGTATTTGTATTTGAGTTACCCAAGCTGTTGACACTGTTGTCTATCGCCTGCAATTCGCCAGTGCTATTCATTTAATTGTCCTCCTGTTTTATTTTTTAGACATTTAAATTTGTCAATATGTACAATTTATTCCAAGAATGTAACTAAGTCTTCAAAGATAGGAAACATCCATATTGGAACCGTGTATAAAGGGAACACGGGTTGGTAATAGTTCCATACTTACACTTCATGGAGAACCACAATTGGTTTCAAATTCAAATGATTCGTAGTATTTTAAGTAGGTCACCTGTTATTAGGTATATATTCCTATTACAAACTTTTGACGGCAGCAAGGGCATCTAGGTTTAGATTTTACAACATGACACGTCCCAGTTAGCCGGCGGATATGTTAAAGATTCCAGGTGAGTTTTATTTTGGTTGATTTGTTGTTATAGTTCGATTGTGGGCCTTACTGCTTAAGCGCCTTTCCGATCTTTCCGTATAATAAGGTAATCCGTGACGAAGCTGATCACGGGTAGGCTCCCTTGAAAAATTGTTTGCTAGCTAGATACAAGCGTATGTGGTTAAATACATCGTCAACTGATGACCTCCATGTGTTTAATGTGTGTGAGGCTAACTTAATTATCTCCCTCGCAATTTGTTTTACCATGATGTAATGCTCTCATATTAACACTGGGTTAAATTAATCAGTTTTGAAGAATTTCTATGAAATACTTCTCCATGAAAAGAGAATAATACTGCATTCGAAAGAAAGAATTATCTTTTCTGGACGGATTTCTGATATTTCTAGATTTACCTTTAGTGTTATCTAATGATGTATTTAGTAGTCGCGGCAGATGTGTATAGTTTTGATCAAACTTGGCGGCGGCCATGGATCTGATGAAAGAAGTATTCAAACCCTGTTTACTCCCATTAGATCATTTCAGTTATGTTTGATTAACGAAGTTTGACATTAGCATTTACATTCGTGTTTTATATTCCACGCAGGTAGCTGTGCAAGGGGAACGATGAACTCAAGCGAATATCAAAGTAACTCTTCGGAAAGGCCATACACCCAGCTACTGGCCTATCGAGTGGGATTTGCTCTGGATACATACTTTCAGATAGCCACCGTTATTGTTGCTCTCTTTGGTAATGGTGCTTCGCTGCTGACCATCGCCAGAATAAGGCCTTTAAGCACTGTGACAATATCGGTGGCAGTTTTAGCCGTGTCTGACACTCTTGTGATATCATTTAAATTTATCTACACCAAGCTCACGTACAACGGTGTACCACTGTCGGATGCGGGTTGTCAGCTGTTCAACTTTCTCCTGTCTTATTGGGTGGACTATGCTAACTGGGTGGTAGTTCTGATGACACTAGAGCGCTTCATCGCCGTCAGGTACCCGTTCCACGTGGCTCAGATACTCACTTTACCCCGTGTTGCTCTGTGTTATTTACTACTGGCTGTCCTGCTGCTTCCATCCAGTCTCTGTACATTCTGGATGTACGAAGAAATCAATCACGACACATTCGGGGTAATTTGTTATTACAAACCAAATAGTGAGACCTTAGTGGTAACATGGAACAAGGTAGAGCTGTTTATTTACGCAATAGTCCCGTGTGTTTCACTGATCATTATAAACTCTTTATTGATATATGTGATACGGAGCACCCACAAGACACAAATATTTGGGACAGACTCCCAGCAGAGAGAGCGCCGTCAAATGGAGAAACAGTTGACTGCAATGCTACTCTCTGCTGCCATTGTGTTCCTCGTTCTAGTCATGCCTGTCGCCATTTTTTACGCCGTGCGTCCATCTTGGAACTACCGTCAAAATGAACAATCCAAAGCCACATATTATCTCGTTCGTAGCATTGTTCATATCCTTGCTGACCTTAACCATGCCGTTAACTTCTTTGTGTACTTTCTGAGCGGTACCAGGTTCAGACGAACGTTCTTGTCCCTCTGGCCGTGTGGAAAATCTGACAGAGAAAACAGATCCTTTATGTTCAAGACTGTTTCAATGACCACTTGACGTTCCTTACATTCTTGTGTCTGTTTCCTCGCGAACTTTGGATTTTAAACCTAAAAAAAGGAAGAATCTTGTTTCAACCTTCTCACCCTTTCTGGGTTTTGAAATTCAAGTGGAAGGTCAATGTGTCGATCTACTAATAAACATTGTATTTTAAAAACCCATTCCCGAAATGACGGGATTAATCTCTGGATAAAATTTTCTCAAAACACTCACACTGATTAGTCGTAACTCTGAAGGAAATGTTGATTACACTGTGTGCCTGATCATTAAACATTTCCATTTAAAAGAAAAAATAAACTCTCCGATGGACAAAACAGAAGAAAGAACACACCCTGATGTAATATCACACTGTTAATGGTTTCAACGCGTGAAGACAAGTAGAAGATTTTTGTTTCAACCTTCTCGTCCTCTTTGGATTTTGAACTTCTAGTGGAATATCTTTGTGCCGATCTACTAATTAACATTGTATTTTGAACCTAAAACAGAAGATTCTTGTTTCAACAATCTCACCCTCTTTGGATTTTGAGCCTTAAAGGGAAAGACAACTGTTTTTCTACCTAAACTTATTATTTTTATTGCATATTTCAAAGACCAACATCTGTATAGCACTTGCATTCGAGTAAGCATAGCCGTTAATTAGTTAATTTAACAGGCAGGACTGACGTCATTGTTCGAAAACACG
>JAQQZZ010110651.1:0-15472 GCA_030265115.1 Mopalia vespertina | reverse complement strand
GTAACCCAAAGGTCCTGGGTTCGAATCCCGGTGGAGGCAAGCAAATTTTTCTCTCTTCATTTATTCAAAATATATATTTCTAACCAGGTACCCAAGTTCAAATCCCTGTACAAGCAAGCATAATTTTCTTTGTCTACTTTAAAAAAAATACATATACTGTATTCATCCATGTATCACAACAACACAATTTTAAAAAATTATTTCTGTGTATTTCAGCTCAAATTGGAAGCACAGCTACTCTTAGCCAAATTATATTATGCTAAGGGAGCTTATCAATATTCTCTGAATTCATACGATCAGGTTGACTTGGAGAACCTGAATATCAAAACGGTTTCAACCAGACTCCTTCATCTCATTGCTGAAGCATATGCAGTTAAAGGTAATATTTCTCATCAAAACAACTTTACTACCGTAGGGTAGAAATTTATTTTTAACGATTTGTAGTCTTAGATAATTTTTTTCTTTGTTCTTTATTTTGCCTACATTTTTAGTTCTTTCAATAAGTTCAAAAAAACCTGAAGAAAAAAAATTAAATACCATATTCCCTTAATAAAGCTAGCCTATACATAAGATATTCTACCCAAATTTTTTTATTTACAATATCATGTATATATAAACTGTATTAACTTCTTTGAGAGGCATTTAGAAGTCAAACCTATCACAAGGCTTTATGGCGTACAACTTCTGCTTTATTATAGGAGCAATGTTTATTTTTTATGCAAGGAAAACACAGTACACTATGGGCTTATATCGTGTATGCACATGAGTAAATTTGCATTGAGCATAAAAACAAAATATATAGCTTAATTTGGTAAATTAATAATTTGACAATGATAAGAAAAAAACAAAAAACGTCTATTTGAATATACATTTGCGCACATAACCACATGTATGCACTCTTTGCTCAAATTCAGCCATATAGATGTCAAGAGAATATTATTTATAATGATAAATATTAATGTTGAGAAAGATAACCAAGTATAGAGACAATATAAATCTGGTAAAATAGGTGGGAAATATTACCCTAACGTAAGTTCATCTATTCAGGTGGCCAATGTCTGTCCTCTTGAATCTTTAAAAAATCTCTGAGAATGCAATATGACGACGTATTATATCTGGCAGTTTTTTGGATTCTTTTTAACAAGTATTCAAGCAAGAAAAACTTCTATTTCAGGAAAAGTTGATTTCCACTTAGTAATTAACATTTAGTTTATTTGATTGGGGTTTAACGCCATACTAAAGGTGAATTTGATGGCTAACTTTATGTGTTTGGTGTTATGTTTAGGTATGTGTTTGGAAAATACACCTCCTTCGAGTACGAGTAAATACAAGGCAGCGGAGAGAGATGAGAAGATTTTATACTGTATGGAAAGAGCTGGAGATATGGCTATTTATTATCTCCAGGAGAAAGAGAAGTCTATTCAGTCGGGTGTTGTGGGTGGGGTTCTCATAGTTCCGCCACCAGGGGGTGGGTCTAGCTCCTATAGTGATGCGACAGATAAACCTGATCATATATTACAGACCGCTATACAGAGATCTCCTATTTGGTATATTAAAAATGGGTAAGATGTAAATTTTGTTGTGCCAGAATTCTTTGATACCAATTGTTCTGGATGCATCGTAGTTGTAGAAGAAAACAAACCTTAATGTAACCATCTCATGATATATTTAAATGTTTATGTTCAGTTAGAAAAATTAACTTGTAACAGTTAGTTTTTTTTCACAATGGGAAGAATTCATTTGTAAATGTTTATTTTTTTTCCACCTTCAGTCAGTTGCAGAATGGTATTGGTCGCTTCCGAGAATTATTAAAAGCTGTAGAATCACGTTTCACACAGAATCTACGTCAGGTTTGTTCATTTCTATATTATTAATCATAAAAAAAATATAAACCCTTGGCTTCAACAATTCTGATTGACAGTATTTTCGGATGACACTTAGTTTGAACAGATTCTAGTTCAGAAAATTTAGCAGGTTAAAACCAGTGCGTGAATTTAACCCACGACCCTCAGAGTTGTCCATCCAATTCACCAGCAGTGAATACTTGCCACTCAGACGACTCAGCCACCCGGCCTTCTATTTGGAATCTTCTGCCTTGTAGAAGGCCGGGTGGCAGTTATTGCCTGATTACACCATGTTTAATGTTGTTAGCTGACAGTGATGTCAATATTAATTTTAAAACACAACACTGCACTCCACATTTTATGGTTGTTCTAGTGTCCATTACTTTTAGAAAACACTGGCTTAATATAAGTGAAACACCCCCAAGTATGGCATAAAATCCATACATGTAATGAACCAAACAAATCTTCCATAGGCAGGCAGGCCATAATTTAAGTAATCCTCACAACTGAAAACCTCTTAAAAACCAAATAAACAAACATTTCTTCTCCCCAAGGTTTTCTTTCACCATAGTCAAAACAGCAAATTAGTTGATGTCGATCCAATGTTTAATTGTTGACTGGTTTAATTATTGAATATTGTGTGCTATGTTTGTGATGATCCACATTTATTGTGGTTATTGAATATTTCATGGTCTGTGTTTTAGGTATTGGCTCGACAGTTGGCCGAGGTGTTATTGAGAGGTGTTTGTTCTGAGACTTATGTCCCCTTGACAAGTGACTCACCGGCCTCCAGTCAAGATTTCCCTAAACCTAGAAAATACTCTGGGGACAGGTGTGTGTACACATGTATTCTAATGTAACGAAAATGAAAATTTGGATTATCCAAATCCAATTGTACCTCCTTTTGGCACACAATAATATGGGACAACGTAAGGCAACTCATTTGGACTTTAACATTAAGTTCCCAGTTTACAGGGAAATTTTGCTTTGCGAATGTTAATAATGCTAGCTTCAGCTGAAGAAAAAACACCTTTCTAACTTTTATTTAATAAATGTTAGCCCTATGGCTAAAGGCAGTGTGTTAACAACTAATCAGGCTGTCTTTACTTAGTACTGGAGACAAAATAAATTTCAAGCAAACACCTTTATTACACAACCATTTCTTGTGGTGTATTAGTGGGCTATTTATTACAGTTCACATACTGTTCATATAAGTGAAGTACCCTTGACCATGGCATTAAACATTAATCTGTCAAACAGTGGATCTTTATTTCCGATAACTTTTATATAGCACTTATATTAAAAAATCCAAATTTGATAATATTGTTTCCATAAACAGATAACATTTCACAAAGGGAAGTCTTTGTGTTGTCACAACATCATAACTTTAATTTCTCACATTGGCTTGAAGTGCTTGACACAGACCCTTAATTAGTTAGACTGACATAATGGCATTTTATCATAATGATTTGATAATGTTTTCATACTCTCTCATGATATCTGTTTGGTTTTCAGAATATTTCGGCCCAGTAACGAAAGTGAAGAAGCTTTATTACTACTTCTGATTTCAGAAGCGATCGTAAGTGTCTTATTATGAGTCCACATACAATAAGTGTGAGTGGATAATGGGAGCTAAAGGGCAACTAACAAATTATGTGCTCTGGGAACAGTTACACGAATAACTATTAGTTGCTTACCCCAGATTAAATCACCAATAGAGGATTAGAGATAGACCTTCAACATGGCGTGAAGCCTGCAGCTGTGGTTCAGTGTTTAGTGTGTCCGCCTACTATTCCTACTGTGTATCAGGTATATGGGTGAGTCACACCATGTGGCTCCGGCAATCGCAGGGGTGGTTTTTATAGGTTTGTTTCCAGTTTTTCGCCATATTAATGCAAGGAACTGTGTGAAATGAACAATCCGTCATCATATAAGTGAAATACTCTTGATTAAGACGTTAACCCCAGTCAAACAATTAACATGGTGTGATGTAATCTAATAGCAGATTAAATTAAATAGCTCTTCTAGCAACCAGCCCCAGGTGTCTTGAACTTTTATAATGACACTTTCCCACAAGTTTTGTATCTGACTTGTATCTTCTGATTTTGTGGTGCTGGTGAGGGTTGTTTCCATTTAGGGTAACATTCTCTAAGGGTGGCATTTCATGTAAAGTTTATACTTTTTTTTTTTTTTAAACTGAGTACATGTATAATGATGTTTTCCTTGTTTAGGCAACACGTGATAATGTTCTCAACCGATCGCCGGACTTGACAGAAGCTCGTATTCACACCTTCCATACAACAATGGCAGTCTATGATCTGTTAGCTATAGCACTAGTAAAGAGAGCACAGTTTAACATACTAGCTGATGTAAGTATTATGAATATCTTCATTGAGAATAAACTTATTTGCGCATTGAAGTTATCCAGTAATTCATTCATTTTATTTTACCCTGTTTCTAAATGTATTTCATATTTTGCTGTTGGCTAACAATTTCATGGTTTGAAACATGAACTAATAATGGTCTCATTAATCTGCTATATTATTTATATAGATGTAATTTTTAATGTAGAGTTAAGCATTTGAGTTGGTGTAGGTATTATCTACCTGTAACTACTTCACTAAACTAGCTGTGTACTGAATTTTTGTTATGACAGTCGTTTGAACGAGCAATGAGATTTTCATTTGATGAATTCCATATCTGGTATCAGTTTGCCTTATCTCTTGTATGTGCCGGGAAGGTAGGTCATTTTTTCATTAGTCCCCTTAATTATTCTGTGGCTGTAACACTTCCAGGCTTGAACCTGTATGTCAAGTTTCAGTTTCACACAGGTTTGAACTTATTTTGTAAATTTGAATATGTTATGGGCTGCTGAAGGGGGCATGCTGTTGAACTGGTTCTCTTAGAATGAAGGCGCAACACAAAGCTGACTTGTGATGTTTTGTGTCTTGTGATTGTCTTGTCTATTGTTTGTCTAAGACCAAGTGTCAAATACTCATAATCATAACAGACCCCTTTTTCAACCGATTTGTTGCTAGTTCAGTCATACTCTTTAAGCAGTGAGGAGATGGAGGAAGTTTTCTGGTGCTCTCAAAGCTGAAGGGCACCGATCTGCTGTGGTGTCTTACATCTATTGATTCTCCTGTCTTCTCTTTGTTTGTGACCTGTGGTGTTTCATTTTCCTTCTGTTTCAAGGTTTCATTCCAGCCATGTGTATTTAACCTCCCCCTGGCTTTGGCTGTCACATGAATGACTAGTTGCCAATCATACTACACTTCTGTACTGTTTAATTGCCTGTCACAGTACAAGTTTTCATTGAAGTGTTTTGAATATTTTATTTATGTGTTCAATTTTAAGCTATTTATCAGCTTCCGGCTGCCTTAGTACTCTGGAAGTTAAGGGGTAACAGGGATCCTATCTGTTTTTTGTTATCTTTGTATTACGTCTTGTGATCATCAAATCTTGTCTTTGTTTGTTGCCAGTAGCATCGAGGGTAGTTTCCCTCACCCATTTGGCTGGCATGCCGTTATGTGAGTGAAATAACCTTAAGTACCTTGTTACACCCCAAACAAACACACAGAATGTCATTACAAGATAAACATGTAATAATAATAATAAAAATAATATACGTTTTTGTCAGACTTTTGTCCATATAACATTACAATTGCACATATTTGATTTGCAAGAATACAGCGAATTCAGTCTAGGACTATGAGAATATGAAAATATCATAATTTAGAATGGTTTTTACAAGGATGTTATCACACTATTCAAGTCTGGATTTAAAAGAAAAGGCAGACCTACGAATAACCTACGAACATCCAACTAGCGCTACAGCTAGTAATGATTCTGAGATACACTTTTTGTGTATTTTAACAATAGAATGGACAATCCAAACAACACAGCAAAATATGAATACCATCAAAGGTATAAGTGATTATGCAAGAGAAGATTCATAAATGTAGACATTGAAACTATACTCTTTTTTTCCTAATTCTGCATCACAGTACAGTCGATCCCTACAAGTCCTAGAGAGCTGTTCTAAACTTCAGCCAAACAACATTGTTGTTCCACTACAGGCAGCTAAAGTGTGCTACGAAAACCTATTTTTGGTAAGTTTGACAATTTAAATTGTTTCTTAATAAATTTTATGCAAAGTTTTTTTTTTATTGATGTATTGTATTTGAACCTTTTTTAAAAAAAACTTTTCTTGATAAATCTTAGTTTAGTGAAAGCCTTCTGTTGCTAGGTAACAGCTGGTGTGGTATCATAAGGCTCCAAATAACCATCAAAACATGTCAGCAGCCTTGACCAGTAACTTCTTGAGACAAGGTGCATCATGGCATGAAACTCTATTCTTCACATTGTCACACTTGTACCATATTTTTAGTCAAACAAAAGAGCAGTTATTCTCCTGGTTAGAGTGATCGACAATACACGATTGCACTTAGCCATGGCGCCATATATCTCTCTGCCCTACGAGGCTACGACCTTAGAGATATCTACAGTAAAATAAAATTAAACGAAGTAAGGCATAAATTTGATATCACTGCTGTACTAGAGAATCAAAAATAAGCCTAAATAATGCAATGACTGGAAATGGTTGTCCTTCTCCACTGTGCACTGTCCCAATATAGCAGAGGTGATACACTGTGGTTTGAAGTCTTTATTGGTCTATGTGTTTTTCACTATATCATTGTGATCTCTGACAGCCGACAGGCATTAAGCATGGTAACGGGTAGTATAGAGTTTGCAGGGACATCAGCCTTGCCTTGGTTAAGTTAGCATGGTCGTGCCTGATTTAGTTAATGTGATTTCTGCGTTATTGAGCATAATAGATATGGTTATTACATTGCAGTATGAAGAAGGAATTCGTTTTTCAGAGAAGGCTGTACAGATCCAGCAACCACACCCACTTTCTTCTAGAGCACATGTTTCTCTAGGGATCGGATACAGTATTAAAGCTACAGAGAGAAAACTACAGGCTGAAAGACAAATCTGTCAGAAAAAGGCATTAGATGAATTCTACAAGTGAGGATAAGAGCTACAATAACTATTTTTGTTTTATTGTACTATCAGTGATGAAGTTACATGTTTTGTATAATAATTTTTATATATCATGTGTATAATATTTCAGTAGCATTATAGTGGGTGGTTAGTCAGAGATAGATTACTATTATGCTACATGTACATGTATGTAAAAAGAATTACAAAAAGAGAATTAACATCCCATAATTACTTCTTTGCATACATTGTCTGAGTCTGAAATTAGTGATTCAATCATAAAAGACATTGATCAAGTAAAGGTAGGGTGGAATTTTAAATTGTATTTCTGTTATTTTGCCAAATTGACGAAAAGCTGGACGGATATTTTTAAAGCAGGATGGAAACGCCCGTCTATGAAAGCATAGACAAGTGTTTGACAGGGTTAATATTTGGGATTTAATGTAAGATGTTTGATGATCTTGAAGTGGTCCAAAGATCAATTTGTCGACAATTATCTAAGATGTTTAATTTCTTTGATATTGATAGAAAATATGTCAACATTCAATTAAATACAATAACATATAATGTGGTTATAGGTAATAAACATTTTACTTGGATGCATTTAATTTCAGTGCCTATTCTCTAGACAGTAATGATTACCTGGTACTCTTTCATCTCGCCATGCAATTAGCAATTCTCAGACAGGTCAGTATACAACCTTTAGAGATTACTTCTTTAGCATATGCGCAGTTAATAAGCTTGTAGTTTGCTCGCTCTTCATGCTTCATATGTTCATCATATATCTCCAGTAGCCCTGTTCTTCCCAACACCATTTGTTCATGAGCTGGAGTCTTCTGTCAAGCTTGAAACAGTGTGACTGTCTTGTGTTTGTGTTGGAGATTGTCCTTGTTTGTTCCAGTGATGTTGAAGGTGATTTCTTTCACACATTGAGCTGGCAAGCCAACATATTAGTCAAATAAACTTAATAAGAACTCTTTATAACCCCAATCAAACAAACAAACCTATGAAAACTTGCCAGTGGCTTGCTGTGGTGGATTTCTTTTCATAAATATGGCCATATTTAAGTTTGGCAGAGAAAAAAGTGGACTATCTGTCTTATAAATAAAATACCCTTAAGTATGACCTTGAAACCCCAATCATTCAATCAAATAAAACAAGGCCTTTAAGTTTGCTTTAATATGCTTCTTGTTCTTAGAAGCCTTTTTTATTTTATTGTTTGACAAGCTGGCAAAATTGATTAGAGAGTATACTCTGTGTATCTACCTTTTTCTTTCAGATGCCTGAGGCTATCAAGTTTGTGAAGCAAGGATTAAAGTTAAAGAGTGACCACATTCAGTCGCTCCATCTACTGGTGTTATTATTGACAGCTCAGAAGCAGTACCTTGAAGCCATGAACTTATTATTAGCAGCACTGGAGGAATATCCTGATAACTTGGGGTAACTGTTGTTTTAACTTGATGGCTTCACAGGGCTGCTGCTTTAACTTGTAGCCCTCTTTGTAACTTGATGGTTTCCACTAGCCCCTCTTTGTAACTTGATGGTTTCCATTAGCCCCTCTTTGTAACTTGATGGTTTCCACTAGCCCCTCTTTGTAACTTGTTGGTTTCCAGTAACCACTCCTTGCAACTTGTTGGTTTCCAGCCAGTGGCCCCTCTTTGTAACTTGATGGTTTCCACTAGCCCCTCTTTGTAACTTGATGGTTTCCACTAGCCCCTCTTTGTAACTTGTTGGTTTCCAGTAACCACTCTTTGCAACTTGTTGGTTTCCAGCCAGTGGCCCCTCTTTGTAACTTGCTGGTTTCCAGTGGCCCCTCTACTGTTTTAACTTGTTGGTTTTGTAGGGCTGCTGCTTTAACTTGTGGCCTCTCTTTGTAACTTGCTGATTTCCAGTGGCCCTTCTTCGTAACTTGCTGGTTTCCAGTGGCCCCGTTTTGTAACTTGTTGGTTTCCAGTGGCCGCTCTTTGTAAGAAATTTCATTTAAAGTGACATCCAAGCATAGGTCAAAGACACACAATTTATATAGTACCACAGGACAATAAAAATCGTTTCAAGAATTTGACTACTGCAGGCAGTAAGGGTTGGAATAGCCTCTCTGATAAAATTAAATGTTCAAAACAATTTTTCCATTCAAGATAGTCCCATCAAAATGTTTTTAAATAACCTATAAATTGTATAACCCTGCATTTGTCCCCATTATTTTATTTTAAACCCTATTTTTAAAATAAATTCTTGTTTTAAAATGAATTGTGATGTTATTTGTAGATATTTTAAATATTTTAATTCTTGAATTAGAGAGCTTCAGGGAAGAACAATTTGTTTTCAATTTGAATGAGTTTACCCGCTTTGAATACATTTCATTCATTCATCATGGCTCATCTTATGGTCAGTACCTTCTAAAGATGTTTTACACCTATGTTCTGCAATCCATGGATGTTATACGCGATGTGGTACATTGAAATAAGACAGGGGTCATGGAGTGTGTTGTAATTGTGTAATTCATCTGTTTATTTTTACATAGATTTTGTGTTCCGATTTATACCTGTATGTACATCTATCTTTTAAGGTTACTGTTAACAAAGAGTAAACTGGAGGAGGTATGCTATGGACCAGAGGAAGCCCTGGCAACATGTAAACAAATGTTAGAGTTGTGGAAAGGCCTGCACGAAATAGAGGATGACGAGTAAGTCCAGTAATTGTAACTTATAAAATTTTGATTTAAAAATGTTTCTAGAACTATTTATTGATTATAAAGATGTCCATTTAATAATGTCTTTAAAATGATGATGAGTAATATTTTATTTTTCTTCTGAAATAGGTAAGACAATTTTTTAAGATACTTTTATTGATTTCAATTTTGAGATACATGAATAGTATTAAGAATATGTATACGACTTTTTGTTAATTAAGACTCAGAAGAGGTTATTATGCCAGTGGTTTGTGTGAATTGTAAGGGAAAATACCATTTCATGACATTGTTGGGGTTGTTTGATGTTACTAAGACACTCTTTTTGTTAATTTCATGTTAGGCGACAGAAAAAACATTTTTCGTATTGTAATTGGGCTGCAATTCTGTCATATGAGTGAAAAAAGTATGTGTAAAGCTTCAATAATATAAATCAATATCATCACTTCATAAAGATAAGATTTTTGTTACGAAGCTCACAGTTTAATGACAGTTAAAGATATGTAACATTGTGTATAGTATGGAAGTCATACTCACATTTTCCCATTTAAATGCTATAATGAATAAAATATAATGAATTTTCATGTGATGTAAGAAATGAATACCTATTTGACTAAACTTTCAGTGCGGTATCTCAGCGAAAGTCATTGAGGATGGACCGAGCGACCTTTGACCGACGAAGTGTAGCTCAGTTACAACTGTCAGAATTTAGTGAGAGAGACTCTGGTATGTGTTTCGTGTACATGTTACTTTATACTTGCTAGAATCTATGTCCCTAGATGAGAGACTTTACCAGACTACATAATATTCATTATTCTCTAAGGCTATCTATTTTCTAATTGTATGCATTTTGCATTCACTGTTTGTGTATTTCTTTCACATCAGGGTAGATTTGCATGTTTTGTTTTTTTTTTGTTTTTTTTTGCTTAAAAAACAATCAACAAGATTATCATATTAGTTAGTTAAAACTGCTAAATAACAATGCCTAACTCTTTTTTAAAAAGGAAACCTCACATGAAATTTTGAATGTCACTAAAATTAGATTTATAAGTAAATAATGTCACAGGTGCACTTTTGTCTATTGTAATCCTTATTTGCTAATACGTTGACATTTGACCAGACTGCTCTGGAGTTTGGTGAATTCATATTAAATTTTTGGCCCACAGACTAAGGGCAGTTTTTGAAGAGTAGCAATGCTGTCTTTTCTTAGCACTATGGAGTAGATTAACTTTCCAACAGAATCCTAACACTTCACATTTTATGGTTGTGCTGGTGTCAATTATTGTTGAAATACACAGCTGCCATGTAAGTGAAATACCCTTAAGCACAGTGTAAAACACCAATCAGTCAATCAAGCATATTAAATTTATCTTGTGCTTGTTCTTTGGTTACGCTATATAAGAGTTTTGATACACTGCACTTAATAACTAATAGTTGCATGGTTAAAAAATAGAAGTATGAATTACAGTTTAAGTGAATAACATGTAATTTACACAGTTATCTAGTCCAATTAACTACTGATTACATTTCAGCTTTTTTAAAAAGATTTTCACTCTTACACAATGGTATGCACACATTAAAAATAAATAAACAACTTTTTAATACATGCCTGTAGGTAGTTTTCTAGCAGTTCCGTCAACTTTTCGTGCCTCATCAAGATCAGGTAAATTAACACTCAAAATTGCATGTCTTCCCCATTACAGGGCATGGTGTTGGACTAAGTTTACCTCCATGTTGGAGATCTCTAATTCGCAAAACTTTTAGGGAATGGAAAATATGACACGTGTCAAGGAGATTCTGTTGTGCTCAAACTGCAAATAATCACCTATGTTTTTAAATTGCGGGCTTCGTAACAAGTTCTGAATCCTTTCTATCTGCACAGCATAGGAATACACAGGAATATAGTCATCAGCTCCATCTATTTGTACAGCAATATATAATCAACACAATTTGTCAACTCCACTCAAACAGTCAAATATAAAATGGATTGCACCAATATTTGCACATTTCATCTGCATTATTCTGTGGGTAGTTGCTGGAAACAGCTTTCTGTTGTAAGGGCAACACAAAGCAGATGTATAGAAGTGTCTACATCTTGTTTTCTTAATTTTCTTAATCTATTAGGCTTGCACTGTTGCACATTAGCTATACAGTTATCTTTTATACACCCTTACAGACAAGTAAACAATCATCAGCATTATTTAAAGATGTGCTTGAACATTTCTAGGCCCAACGTTTGACTGGACATATTATGTTATGGGGTTCTCCGTCTGTCAACTTTTTGGTTTCCGGACATTAATTTGAAAACCGCTTATTGAATTCGAATCAAACTAAGTATGTGTGTTCCATGTGACAAGACGCTTGGGATTGATTTTGATGTGTGTTGACCTACAGGTGGCACCACCTGGTGGCAAAGTCTAAATTTTGGTTCCGTATGTTAATTTGAAAACTTCTTGTGGAATTCGAATAAAACTTAGTATGAGTGTTCCACTTGACAAGACAGAGTTAAGATATTTCACATGTCAAGATGCCCTGTAGGATTTTGTTTGTTGTAACTGGTTAATTAGGAATCTCTTGTCAACTTTTTGATTCCGGACATTAACTTGAAACCAGCTTATGGAATTCAAATCAAACTTAGTATGAGTGTTCCATTTGACAAGACAGAGTTAAGATATTCCACGTGTCAAGATGTCGTGTAGGATTTTGTTCGGTGTATTCCTGTTTAGATATGCTGTCACCTGGTGGATTTTATTCAAACTCGATTTTAATATTCCATGTGGCAAGATTTCTTTGGGCGTATATTGCGACTCACTTGAGCTCTTGTTTTATTTGCTTAATTAATGGCCCTTCGCAGTACCACCTATCTGTGATTGCAACTGTTCAAGTTGCCTTTCTGATATTTCCTTTACTTTTATATAATTTTTTGTTTAGATGTTTCAAAGTTGGCTTTTGGGTTTGTGGAAATGCAATGTTACAAAATTTTATATACATTTGAATAATAAGTATACTAAAAGACAAGTCTCGCACTTGTGTACTTTGTACTTTTTCAATACTCTTTTTCACCTTTGATTTTCATGGTTGATGGCAGACTGTTGTATTCAAAATGCCCCTCTTTTTGCAAAGGATTATATATTTTAGACACACCTTAGTCATTTTTTATGTTTTGCACTATTACAGTGGTCTTTTTGTTTAATATCATCCTGCATATCACAAACCAATTGCCTTTTCTTAAATCTTGGATTGCAGGCTTATTTTTCACCCCTTGGCCAACAAGCGAACTACCGTTATTGCCATTATCTGTCCGTCCTTTTTACTGTTACCACTATAGCTGGAGAACTAAACAACTCTGACTTCCCAGATTAGGAATTATGATGCATTGTGAAGATAGTGAACACTATTAAACTTTGATGGATTTGCGGATCAACATGAGTGATTGTCCATTCACAGGATATCTGAATAACTTGACCATATAGAATACAATTTTTGGTCTGAATAAATACCTTAGCTGCTTCAGGAAGTTCCCCAACCCTTTTGAAAAAACATCATTTTCTGTTTTCTGTTTCCTATTTTCTGGTAATACTGATACATTTAAAAGATACAATGCAAGATGGCCATACAAACATTTGCATCAGTGGGAAAGGGGGTAGTTTGCGTTTACATCATATTTTTAATTCTAGAATACAATACAATTATTGATTTATTTATTTATTTTTTATTGTAAACCATACATGTTAGCTTTATTTGCCTTAACATATTACTATTATGTAATAAAGTGGAATTTAGATTACCTGTAATTTGAGGTGAGTGGTTTGTGTTAAAGCATAGGACAGCACACCTTGAATCACAATGTCTGCCGTATTATGTATGACTAGCCTAGCCCTCTGGGCAAGGTTGGTATGTTTTGAGTGTTTCTAACAAAGTGAAGCAGTTCACATGTCATGTTTATGTTACTGAGGCTAGTGGAGTACCTTTGATCGTGGGGTTGAACACTAATCTATCAATTTGATCATAGGATTGCATAACTATATTGTGTCTGTCTTGTCAGTAACTGGAATCAAGCCCACAGGTGGCGGCATGTGTTAAACTCATGATAGATGTTTTATGTTTGTGCATTTTTGGCAGTTGAATCTAGCATTATTTACTGCTTATTCTTGTACATCTATACATATGATATGCTCCCAATACCTGTTATAACACCAGTGTGTACAGATGTGTGTATTGAGTGCCCTGTCCTAAGGCTGTACAGTTATTATATTGTCATGGGAAGCTGTGTATGTTCCTGTGGCTTGGTATGTTAATGTCTACATGCATCTAACACTTTGAACTCTCACATACTATTTCAGCAAAATTAACCTATCATTTATTATGCATGGCAAAAAGAAGCTGAAGTTAAACAAACAAATAATTGTAGTATAACATTTAAGTTAAATTTTCATATTTTACACTATAGTTCACCAAAGCTATGAGTGATCTTAGGAATACAACAAAAGAAAGGTATCTTGTGGATTGTAAGGTTTCCAAGGCCAGGAGTGTATACTACAGTGCTATATGTGACCCAACTACACCGCTTGAAGGAACTATTCTTTTCTGTATTTCCTAAATTCAAACATGTGATTTTCATATAAATTGGGGTTCTAACAAACTACTGTTAATATAAGGAGAAATACAGGTGTTTGTGGCCAGACATGTCAAAAGGAGAGAGAAATTATTGTACAACCTAGCTGAGAGTGAGGATGATGTTCGTGTACCACTGTTTTGTGACCTCTTTCAAAAATACCCATCAAGCTTTTCAAGGTTCCCATACATTCAGAATTTCTTGAATGGGCTAAAGTTCTAACTTTCTGGACATATCCACTTCTAGAGTTCGTGGTTCTGAGTGCTGTTTATAGTTAAATATTTGCTTAAACTTTAGTTTAATTTACAAAGCTTTTGTTATAATTGTGTTAAGATAAAATTATTCAAATGCAAAGTGTGTTATTTTTGTCAAAAGCTTGTAGCCCTTCAACCAACCTGTACAGAACACGCTGACAGAGAAGTTTAATCCAGTTTTGTATTTCAGCTTTTCAGATGTGAGCTTTTCCTCTATTATCTGTCACCGTTGCTACCTGTACTTTATAAGAGTGGCGATTTAATGTAGTTATACACAGTGAAACAGTGCATCTACCAACTCCTGAATACACTGGAATCTAATCTCGGCCCACATTTCTTCAGTCCTGTTAACATCCATAATAAAGAAATGTATATGTATTTGATGACTGTTTAGAAATATTAATAAGAACCTGGTGTTCAAAACTACAACAAGCCTATATTTGAGATTCAGATCTAAGTTTAACGGCCTTATCACTGAAAAAAGGGTCTCCATACCTTTTTGTCAATGCAGTAGTTGATTTCTCTGTTTATATTTGATATATTTTACATGGACCTAGTGAAGGTCAGTGGCAGTATCTGTAAAACAAACCATGATTCTCTTCTGTATTAAACAGATCATACGAAAAATTAGTAAATATATATTTTAGATGCATCAATGTTTGTGAAATAGTTTCTTCTAACCTGTAATTTTGCATGCATAGGTTCTATTCGGGCAGAGTCTGTAGCAGCATCCAGAGTAGAGCAAGCATTATCCGAAGTGGCCTCTTCCATTAACAGCAGTTTTCAGACTAGACGAGGGCCACAACAAACCTGGTTCCTTCAAGCTAAAATATGGTTACATCTAGGTAAGAGCTCTTCTCTTTTATTTCATTTATGCTTTAGCCAATCAAGGGACATAGAATAAAACCGAAAGGCTTCTCAAGCGATTCTGTGCAGTTAGATGCAGAGTTCTGTATCTCTGATCGTCTATCATATCATGTAGCCGTGGAGATACAGAGTTTGAACGCTCCTAATCGTGTAATTTTAAGATTTTACACTTACCGACTTTTATGTGTTCCATTAACTACTG
>JAQQZZ010110640.1:0-15472 GCA_030265115.1 Mopalia vespertina | reverse complement strand
ACCCCAATACCTTACACAGTGACACCCCAATACCTTACACAGTGACACCCCAATACCTTACACAGTGACACCCCAATCAAACAAACAAATATGTTAAAATTTGAGAGAAATGCCTAATATCCTGTTTAAATTTTCTATTTTGCTCTCAATAGTCCCTTTTTTTAAAGCTTATACATGTAGTTTAATACAGCTTCTGTAACTTGAAGTAAAGATCGGTTAAGTTTAAAGTTGTAATTCTAGCACCTTTTAGATAGATGTTACATTGTACATGTAGACGATATTTAACAAATTGCTTCTTCTATAAAAGAGACACACTGCATGGTTTTAAAGTTCACATTCATGAGTGACACCTTCAGACTTTGGGTTTCCATGAGGTCAATACATATCAGCCAAGTTGATTCCAATAGCCTTTCAAACTTTTGACTGCTTCGCCTGGTTTATATGTTACAGCATTGGGAATAACAAACAGCTTTGTGAACATGTATGTGAAATAATTTTAAAGATACATTCTTGGTAAGAGCACTGTTGCTCTTGAAATCGGAAACAGCTGGCCACACTTTCAGTCAACCAAGATGGCTGCTTAATACAATGCACCCTCCAAATATGTGACCTTTTGTTCATTAGAAATTCATGTTAATGCCCGGAGTTCTTCCAGCACGAATACTTTCTTAAGAGCTAGATTTTTACTATCATTTTTTTTAGAGCCTATTTTTTTCATCTTTTAGCTTTTTTGGTAAACACTTTCTATTCCTTGAGTTGTATGAAGACCACAGATTATATTCTAGTATCTCTGGCATAAACTGATTTGTTTTATTCTTCCAATCAGGTAATACATGATGTGGACTTGGAATCTGAGCATGTCATTAGAAAGAGAAGTGCGGACACTCCATTGAGAATCTACCTTCATTATGACTTAAGTGTGGACAGTCTCTCACCAAAACAGAGGTATTTACTACACGTAAGTCTAGTCACTGACAGTACTGTAGTGTTCTAGAGAATCTACCTTCATTATGACTTCAGTGTGGACAGTCTCTCACCAAAACAGAGGTATTTACTACAGGTAAGTCTAGTCATTGACAGTACTGTAGTGTTCTAGAGAATCTACCTTCAATATGACTTCAGTGTGGACAGTCTCTCACCAAAACAGAGGTATTTACTACAGGTAAGTCTAGTCACTGACAGTACTGTAGTGTTTTAGAGAATCTACCTTCATTATGACTTCAGTGTGGACAGTCTCTTGTAAAAACATAGGTATTTACTACAGATGAGTCTTGTCACTGACAGTAGAGTGTAACAGAGAATCTACCTTCATTATGACTTCAGTGTGGACAGTCTCTCGTCAAACAGAGGTTTATACTGCAGGTACGTTTTGACTTGGACAATAAGGTGTTTTTAGGGAATATACTGTGACAACATAAAGTCAATACTTCAGTCAAATTCTGTAATACTCTTGAATATTGAATATTGATGTTTAACACCATTCTGATTTCATAAATTATATGTTTACCCGTTTTATGAACCATTTGATGAACTCATTGTTGTTGAAGTTATCATTTTTTCGCTGTTATATTCACAGAACAAGGTGTTGCCAGCTGCTGCTCAGTACTGGGAAAACACCCTAAAAGTTCGTCAGAATAGAGCACCTATTAGACTACAAAGGTAAGTTGTCGTAGATTCACAGAGAGATTTTAAATAGGAAATAGGTGTCACATTCCAGAAATTGTTTTTCATTTTTAATTCTGTAAGTTATTCACAATAAAAAAAATAAAAGCTTTTATTTTTGTTCTGGCACATCATTATGCCATAATTTAAAAGTCGTGGCCCTTTCTTTATTACTAACGAACTACCTCCCTGATTTATACATGTGTTCACTGTTCAGTAATATATTCAACATTATTTATTCTTGGCCTTTGGTGAAAGAATAAGAAAAAATGTCAGACTGAAAGTTTGCAGTTTCACTTATTGATCAAAGTTTGAAAATAGCAAAGACAAACAGTACACAAAGCAAGCTGTCATTGTCAGTTTAAAAGTTAGCAATAGCAGTGTTGTAACAACTATAAGTGACTTTGCTCTATAAAGACTTGCTATATCAGGGGTCTGTTGAGTGGTTAGAGAGAGCTTCCTGTTAATCGACTCCTCTAGAGCTAAAAGCAAAGTGAAGCCATTGTGTTTATCCTGTCTTTTTTAATACTTATTGTGATTATCCTGTCTTGTCAAAGTTATGTGTTCAAGATTGGTTTCCATTAACCTGGGATTACAATATACAGGGATAGGTAGCTCGGCCTAATCCAGGCCCAATCCACATAAAATCAGGTACTCAGTATTGTTTTCAGTTGCCGTTTCCGTAATGATTTCAGAAAACTACTGGACTACATTACTATAGCGTTCTATAGCTCATGAGAATCTCCCTTCTTCACTGATATTCAATGTCAGGCGAAGAAAACAGTATAATTGAATCCATTAACGCCCCCAATGATTTTGTAAAAGATAAATCAAAAGTATTTACTATTTGCTCGTTTTGCACAATTTTTGCAGTCTAAAAATATAATCAAATTCTTAATGTATCTGAATTTTGAATAAAACTAAACAAGCATTAACATCTCTTTGACGGATTTATATGGTTGGCAAGGGGGTAAATGAAAAACTGCCTTAGTGGTTTGAGACACCAAAAGAGTCTTCCTTCAATTGGCCGCCATTTTTTTTTATCCGCGAATGCAAGATTTTTCTAGTCCAACATTTGATCGTTTTCGACCCAAATGTAACTTTTTTCGAGTTATAATAATACTTTCTAAGAAATTAAAGATAGTCGTGTACATGTACTTAAGTCTTTTTATTTCCGATAGCAGCCCGATGCCATGGCTTAGTGGTTAGCGAGTGCGCTTTCTGAGCCTACTTCGGTATATGAGTGAGTCACAAGATGTGGCTCTGGCAATCGCAGGGGGTGTTTTTTATGAGGTTTCCCCTGGTTTTCCACTGTAATAAGGCAAGGAGTAGTGTGAAGTGGACAATCCGTTATCATATAAGTGAAATACACTTGAGTACGACGTTAAACCCCGTTCAAACAAACAAACAAACAAACAAACAAACCTTTCCAAAAGATCTGTCATAGGTTTTTTTGTAACTCCCAGTACACATAAAAGTGACTTTAAAATAAGTGGACTATCCGTCGTCATATAAGTGAAATACCCTTGAGTACGACGTTAAACCCCAATCAAACAAACAAACAATTATTTCCGATAGCAGCTGTTAAATGGAAGTATTAAAGAGTGACATCAAGTAATTTTCGTTCAACACAGTCTTCTTCGTTTGCAAACTGGTATAGCATCTCACCAGTTCCCATGCTCCGCGTGAGAGTTTGGGATTTCTTCGGCAAATCAAGGTTAAAGCTTGCTGTTACATATTCCTGTATATTGTAATCCCAGCTTTAACCATTGGCTCGACACGCTATCATATATCAGTCAGTGAAATAAGCCCAAGCATGGCATGAAACCCCAATCAAAAAAACACAAAGAGTCTTATAGCCTGTGTTTTCCTTCACCCATTGGCTCTGCTCGCTTTCATGGGAGTTAAATAACCTCAAGTAAAGCGTTAAACCCCAATAGAAACAAAACTCAAGAGACCTTTCATGATTCCATTCTCCAGTCAAGTTATCACTCTCAAGCTGACTGTCATCATTCTGTTGGGATATTGGGTTCCATGTACTTTTTCCTTCTCAAATATGGTGGATGGCCGTAACTTCAAAATTATTGTCTTTTACAAATCCGGTTTACTAGATGCATGTATGTCTTTATGCAGGAAATGTAAAGATGGTCAAATACAGTATAATATGCATGGGAGTGTGTTGGAGAGGACTCCATACTGTGTTATTTCATGCTTACCAAACACCATGTGCGGGGATATTGTTATCCCAACTCAACATCTAGAGGTAACTATACTGCACCATAGAAGTAAATGGATACAGAAATTTATCATGAATATAGTTAAATACAGTTTTAAATTAAGACATTTTTATACTGTACAAATTATTGTCTCCATTAGCATCACAAATGGTGTTAATTGCCAAAAATAGCTACATGTAGTTTGTAGATTTTAAAACAAAAATATGCTTGCAGTTTGCAGACTGAAATAACCCTCATTAAGGTGGTAAACCCCAACAATTTATTAGAGACAAAAAACTAAAACTCTTTGAAGTTACATACTGCATTGAAATGTGGGAGATATATGTTAAACAGTAACCAGTCTCATTTAGTATCTATCATTCTATGTAACATTTAGTTATATGGGCATGTACACGTATATAATAGATAATACTTAAAACATTGTAGTTCCTCTTCATTATTAACTTTCTGTATTACAATACATATGTACTAGTTATTTTTTCCTGTGTGTTTGATCAGGCATGCTTCAGCTGTAGCGGATCACCTGCCTTATGTAGTAAGCAGGGTATGAGTGGACTAGGTGTGTCTGAGACAGACTACATCCTCTATATATCAGCCATAGAATCCCATCGATGTCACCTCGGATCCACTGTTGCTTACGCTGCTCATTGTCAATTAGAAAAGGCCTTGGACAGGTAAAACATTTGATATCTTAAACAAAGCAGATTTGATTCAGTTAATTGGTTAATAATTGAACGTTTTCTTTATCAGTGAGACCTGTTACATGGTCCTATAGATGTCACATATTAATGCTCTGTTAAACTGTTGGTTTTAACTGCCAGATAAGTTTACCATAGAACAAGTTCTTCCGAGTAACACTATTCTTGCACAATACTCTCCTGTTGGTAAATTAAGTAAATTTTGTACCTGAAATGAATTATCAGTGTCAGGTTTCATAAAGACATGCCCAGGAACCCAGTTTACCTATCTCTCTGATTTACACAAATTTATTTTCCCTTTCTTTTTGCAGACCAGTGGCAGGTTATATAAACATATGCCCAGGAACTCTCTCTACTCATCCATCAGATTTACACCAGACCATATCCACTGTTAAACATGAGATATTACATGCCTTGGTGAGGGATTTTAAAACCATTCTTTAACAACTAGGAAACATAGTTTGAAATGAACAATTTACAGGTTCATATCAGTTATCAGTCTGGTAGTCTAAGTTTGTTGGTCATCTATCACATATTGTAGGCAATTTGTAGCTTAGCCTGCTGTGAATTTATGTTTGCTCAGTAGTAAAGGAATGACTTTGTTTGCCTCAAAAATAATTGTCTCTGAGACAGAAGATCTTTAACATTTTGTGGCCAGTTGTGGTTCAGTTTTCTGGATCCATCATATTTAAGTATTAAATCATTGGCAAGAAAACGTGGACAATCTGTCATCATATATAGTGAAATATTGTACAGTACAAACTTTAATATATGTGAACTTGAAATATCTCATGAAAAGATCCCTGAAAGATATCATTTGAATGGTTTTACTTTACCTTTTTTCTTGGCTTTTTTTGGCTTCGTGTAGTTAAAGGTTTGTTTTTGTATTGCTTGTTTATAGGGTTTTACAGCTGGTTTGTATGCCTTTTATAGAGATGCCTCAGGCGTCCCATTGACACCGAGAAAAACAGGAACTAATAAACCAGCCTTTAATGACGAGTAAGTTTTTAATGTCAAAGTGTGAAATAAACACTGTATGTGTTTGTGGCCATTTTATTACACATTTTCCAATGTTCGTTGCAGGTTTTGTAAAATAATCCAGTGAAGATGATGAATAAAGTAGGGATTTTTGTTTCCTACATGTAGTAGCTTTTGGGCTGAAGATCATCTATACATTTTGTTAAAATGTCTTTAAAGTAACAGACCTACATTGATTTAAATGTAAACAGCCTTCTTGTCACCCACTGTGAACAAGTTACCAGCACGAAAAGAGCTACTGAAATTAAACTGCATGTATCTACCTTTAATCTATATAATCAGACCAGGCAAGTGATATATATATCCTTGTCTTCTCATGTAAAGAGTTTTTTAGTTTCAATTGATATGTGTTCAAAGGCTTGGTGTGTACCAATGGAGTAAAGCAGTGGTGAAAACATTCATTCGACCTGATTGGAGAGTGGCTTCAGGAAATATTAACAAGACAGTCTCCCTTATGATTACACCAAAGGTCAAGGTCAGTGGAACTTGTATTAGTAGCTCTTCATAAATCTCTTGGTCTCCAAAAGACCAAATGTTCTCAATGGTATTGGAGAATACAGTAATACTAAAGGTTAATTGGGGTAAGAAGAAAATGTGACATGAACTTAAGCTCACCGCACATGAGCGATTCTCTGTCAGCGACTAAAAATCTCAAGGAAATTGCTCCGTGTGCGGCAGACTTGCAACACGACTGGACACTGTCAGCGACTAGTCGCAAGGGATCAAACTAGCTCTGTCGTCTGTGCCTATAATGATCACCATCAAAGCTAAAATTGCTATGCAGTTTTCAACGAAAGACATTTTTAAAAAAAATCATGCTAAGTGTTTGTCACGTGGTATAAATGTCAGCTGATTTGAAAGAATCACTGACTCAGAATCACTCTTCGGCGGCAAAATCTCTTGCAATTAGTTACCGATGGAGAATCACTTGTGTGCGGCAGGCTTTAGGCTATGTGATGCCCAAAACAACCTTGTTAGTCACATTCAATAGATGGCAAGCTACATTGGTAATTGTTGTACCAAGCCTTCATTCAGCCTGCTCAACAGGACTTTTAAAACTGGCCTCTTCTATAAAGTATATGTATTTCACTTGTTTGAAGTGAAAGCATGGAACTCAGAGGGTACTTAAGGTTATTTCATTCCCATGACGGCATGTCAGCCCAATGGCTGAAGGAAGCCACCCTTAGCTCTGAGGGCAACAGGAAGCCCTGGGGAAAATGTCTGTTAACCAGTCAAAAAAATGGGGTTGTAAGAACCTTGGGTGTTAAAGAGTTTTGTTGTTTCTTAAATTTAGTTTCAACAAACTGACTCTGTCACAGAAACGGACATCATTACAGTTTAACTCTTAAGTGTGGAGCACAACACCACATGGTTGTCTGTAGACTTTCGATTTCTGACTGCGATCTGGTCTTATTTTACTTTCCCAAAATGACAAAACTTGATAATAAGAACAAGATAAAACAAATAAAAACAGCTTCTGGCTGACTTATAAGCACTGGTGAGATAAATGGTCATGCTGTTAGCAGGTAAGTAACACTGCACTAAATTCAATGTTTCCACCATTACCAGTCCTATAAGAATTAAAGGCTTTTATTTGGTTAGTGCCTTTATTTTGATGAATTAACAATCTGGTAAGTTATGTCTGGGAAACTAAAGGGTTGTTTTGCCCATATTTGTTCCAATTAATGGAGGAATCTTCCTGTGGCATGGTGTTCACATTTACCGGGCAACATATAAAATGGCGCATTAGGTCTTACTGCACCAAGTGACCAGTGTTCTGTGTCTGTATAGTGCCATAGTTTGTAACTGGTGAAACTGAGGGTGGGTCCCTTCACCCTTTGTGCTGACATGCAGTCAGATGGCATAAAAGCCCAGCTACCAGTGTAGTTTTGCCATTGATTTGTGTTTGCAGGAAGAAGCCAGGCTCCATTATAACTGTTCCACTCTTGAGGGGGCGGAGTTAGAAGACCAGGGCATTCTGGGAACAGCTATCACACATTGGGAAAAGAGGGTGTTTGAGGTATCATGACATTGAAAAAACTTACTTTTTCATTTTATTAAAACTTTGTGGTATTCACATGCCATCTTGTGGATAAGCATAAAGCCTATCAGAAAATTTATCTGATTTTACCTGTATTTGTGTACATGAATACTCTGGTATACTTGACAACTCTCCAATTTCAATAATAATAGCAAGTTCTTTAAAAACCGCTGTAATTTTCCAATAAGATTTGAATCACCAGCACCGACTACTATCATATTTCAAGGCAAAAATATGTTAGTACATTTAATAATACATGTCCATGAGTATTAAAGTAAATAAATAAATAAATAACTTTATATCCCATAAGAGATTTCATACACCTGTATATTTATTTGTCGTAATGGATGTATATACTAATATAATGAATTTATAATTTAACAATCACCTTTCCCTATATTCTCATGTGCAAAGTTTTTCTCGTTAAACTTGTTGATACATTCCGATTGTTTCTGATTCAGAATGAGGCTATGACCGGTACATACACTCAGAACCCAGTCTTCTCACGGATAACTCTGGCTCTGATGGAAGATACAGGGTAATTATCACACTCCTTAGCTTTGTTGTGGTATTAGTTTGTCTCCATTAGGCAAATGTCTTCAGCAAGTTTTGTCTAAATAACATGTTAACAAGGTGCACTAGACTTTAATCAAAGACTTTGGAATTGTTCATAAAACATTCAACCCTTGCTTATGTAATGCAAAACTTGATTTGTCACTATTAAAAACGTGTTTAAAATAAATATAGCTTTAAAATATATGTATACTTGACCAGTTGTGATACAGTTTTTACTTAAGGTCAGTAATAAAGTAAACATGTTTGTTGACAAATTTCCAATTCTAGGTGGTATAAGGTGAATTATGATAACGCTGAAAAGTTTTCATGGGGTAAAAACTTAGGTTGTGATTTTGTGAAGAAGAGCTGTATGGACTGGATTGTATCTAGAAAAGAAAGGTTTGTAAAATCACATGTAAATCGAAAATAGGCTTAGCAAAATGAAAAAATAAAGGCTGGAAGAGATTTCCAATTTAAATTTTTGGGCTTAAAATAATAAGAAATATGATTATGTACAGGATTTCCATTGAATGAGCATATTTTAAATTTTCACAAGTTTCACAAATTAACATTGAAGTTCTGACAGATGGGCTTAATTTGTGACTATCGATGATCTATTTGATCCAAAATACTGTATGTGTAAAAGTATAATGTAGGTGCTATGAATACCAATGTTACAATGTTAGAAGATTCGCTTTTGGGTTATCAAAACTTACTGACATACTAAATAATAGTCTGTTGCATTGATACATATTTTAAATCTTCAAAATAAATATTTCGTAATTAATTCTCCAAAATCTACCCTTAAAGGGAAAGACAACATAATTAACAAGTATAAGCTTAATGAATGTGTGAGTATTTTAATGTGTCAAAACACTTCTATACAAAATACGATAGCAAATTAAATTTGAAAAGCTGTTACCGTCAAACATATTTATCCACGCCATCATGAGTGACCGAAGGGCTCTTCAGAAAAAGGCCGGAAATGTATGGCTGCTTTATTGTGGTAGATAGGGTCATGTGCATGGAGCAATGTGTTTAGTTACCATGTGTCCCCTATTATGGTAACTCTCCCAGATGTGGGCAGCAATGTGGTAAGCTGATTGGTCAAGCAGCACACGTCTCAAGCAGCCATTGTTAAAATGTCTGCCCCTATAGTATTTTTATCTTGTAATAGACTAGCTATCTTTCGATAGTGAATAAGAATTGTAAAACAAATCGAAAAAGTACCAAATTAGCATTATTCAATAGCAAATTTCACACTCAATTCAATGCTTAGCTTCGTTGCTTATGTTAACCATCCCTTTAAGGGTTTAACACTGTCACAATAGTATGGAAATAGTGTCTAAAGTATCTAAAAAGTGTTGTGGGTTATCGCAATAGTATAACTATATCCAAAAAAGAGACCCTTGTTTCCCCTAGTGATTATCTCCATTTGTTGTGTCTTTAGGAATGAGCAGCTGCATCCATACTGTGATAAACCTCGGGAAGGAATATTGGAGACTGAGTGCTCAATGAGCAGAGAGAGTGTGGCTCTGTGTAATCTAGTGGAGTACCCTGCTAACAATCCAGTCCCAAAACAATATCAGGTGAGTAATATTAGGCTGGAACTTCATGTGTCCTGATCCTCTCTCAACAACATCGTAACACATACATGTAATCAATTTGTTGTGGCGAGAACATTTGTGACAAAAAGTCAATTTGTTGTGGTGTAAAAAAAAAAGTCAATTTGTTGTGGAGAGAAAATTCATATCTGCCAATTTGTTTTATTGAGCAGAGGCGTGATAGAAGGTTATAAATGGTTTTGTATTGCCATGGTCCTACATGTACCTCTGATATTTATTACATGTGGCTCAGTTGCCAGTTAGCATTGTCTGGGTGAACTTTGCCTATAATGTGAAAAATACACATCAAAATAACTATTGACATCTACATGTATTTATTTTAGTAACTTGTTTTTTGTTGTATTTTTTCAGTATTTTAGAGAAATACAGGGTATATCTCAGAGCGACGCCCACCAATTCGCTGGCTCAGTAACATTAGCTGATTACTGTCCATTTATGCAGGTAGGTCAAAAACATTCTCTTGAAACAGATTATATAAATATTTGTTAAACAGTACATCCTTTCTTCATATTTTTACGGTTGCAGTTATTTTCAAGAACGTGATATAAAATACTAGTCAACCAAGCAATAATTTTTACTATTCTAATGGAATGTTCTGTTATTATCTGTGTCACTGGATGAAAATCGAAATGTTTCATATCTATCTTCTCGCATTACCTAAATTAAAATGATGTATTGTTTGTCTACCAGGAGTTTACATGGAAATCCGGTGAAAAGTCAATCAGGACATCCAGGTGCACCATTTCTTCTAACAACATAGGTAATTTACTCACCATTCAGTGCAGTTACATGTACATATAAGTCAAAATAAAATAAAAAACTTTTACACAAGTCTTAGTTTTATTCTGATATAAAATTATTGAACTGATGCTCAAACCTTAAGTATGTTTTAAGATGTTACAGCCTGAATGTGAATCATACCAAGGGGTGTGTAAGATTTGTCTTAAAAGGCAACACCATTTTTTTAAAGCCATTTTTATTGATTTATTAAGTAACCAAAAACAACATTTCAACTGTTGAAAACACGTTTTCAAAACCTGTTTTGTCAGATGAAAATAAGATTTAATTAATACTTATGGACATTAATGGTAATTTCATTCAGTACACACAGAACACATTAGAAACATTGTAGGAAACAATGTGGCAGGGATTGATCTATGTATAAAGAACCCCATGTTTATGAGCCTTTCGATCAAATCCAAAATTTTAATCAATATGTACAAAATATCATTCTTGCTAAAACATGGATGCCCTTATGCAGAACTTCTTTGTATTGTACACTATTGCACTCATACATGTAGTTACGCTTTCAACTTGAGTTTTGTGTTTTGTTTTTCTTCAGAGCCAGATATTAATTATTTAATAGAGGAATATGGCAGTGATTCTAAATGTTTTAATCAGGCTGGTTTTTTTACCCTGAATCACTGTTCTGAATCAACCACCCCACAGCATGGAGGTAGTGGGTGTTATCAGGTTAGTGGAGTTTCTTCACAGCCATCTTTAATATAGAGACAGCTTTTATCCTATAAATACAGATAAATGTTCCAGACATGAGGCAGGAAGCCATTCAGTATATGAGTCAAACTTGGTTAGTCTCTCATGTATTAACAGATGGCAATTCTTTATTCTGGGTTAGAGCTTACATTAAACCTTACAGTATCCTTTAATAAAACTTACCCAAACCCTTACACCAAAAACTGTGTCTTATCTCACATGTCTGTCTTACCCTATTTGAAAAAATGAATACTGCAAAGCTAAATATGATGATGACTTGGACAATTGAACTGAAAATTTGTACTTTCTGTAAAGTTGTGTTTTTCATTGTAATTTTTTGGTGCGTGTAATGTTATGTAGCTGTAAAAAAAATAAAGTTTTAAATTAAAATGAATACATGAACAATTGGCGTAATGTTCATATGTCTTTTTATTAATGTTTGTTAATTTAATATTTGTTTGCTTTTTGTCTTCAGTATAGTTGTAGTAATGAGACTGGCCTTTCTGTTTTCATCAAAACCACACCCCATCGATGTTATTTTACTGGTCAACACATTCATGTTGTCGCCACATCATCCAGCTGGCTTCACAAAGGGGAGATAATCTGTCCTCCGTGTAAAGAGATCTGTGCTGTGAGTTAGGTTTTCTTTATTTGTGAATTAATATTTTCAACAAATGTGCAAGAAAAGTATTGTGTTACTACTATTAAGTTCACAGCTGAGCAATGATGGCTTATCTTGACATGTTCAGACTTCGAATCAAATCTTCATTTTACTTGAAAATAGGACTTAATCTACCTCTGATGTTGATTTTTTCACTATACATGTATATTGTAATCTGATAATCCAAGAATACCTGCCCTTTATTGTTAAAGCAGGTGTTGATAAATCCATACAAATGACCTTCCGAATATATTTACAGATATAACAAAATCTGTATTATATTACCGTTGTGTTGTAACTGAGCCTATTACTTTGTTTTTGCAGCCTTTAGGTGTGGTTTGCCCTCCAGAGAGATCTGACCCGATGATGGAAGCACCATTACTTCCTAAAGCCCCTTGTTTTGGTTCTATTGGTGGTGCAATAACTCGTCATAAGTCAAACATTATTCCCATTGTCCTGGGTACTATTTATTCCATCATAAACTTGGTTTTATAACGTCAGCTGCACATAGCTCTTACAAGTACTGGCTAATTATTTACACTTATTTTTATTTATTCAGGACAAAACCTGATAAGGATGCACGAACAAATCTTTAATTCGGCTGAATGTTTCAAAGGGCATTATTTCTGCAAAAAACAATAAAAACCCTCTCAAAGGTACGGATATTGTTTTTCACATTAATAGACTTGACATTCTGATACGATACAGTTTAAGTGCTTTTTACATTTTTCGCAATGGTTTAATTATTGTATTGTTTTGCATTTTTTTATTTTGATTATGCATAGTGATAGTGGTATGATAATATTTTAACTTTAACCTATTTTATAAGTGGACTACTTTTATAGCAAACGACAACAAAATAAGTTAGTGACCCTGTGTCCATGTTTACCATAGAGAAAGGTTATCCATCTTAAGTTTGATGAAAATTTGTAGTCATTCTGCAACGTGCTTATATAGCTTCGTCAGGAGGAGCACTGGCTCTGCTAGACAAACTCCAGTTCAAATCACAGTGGAGGCAGGAACAATTATTCTTTCTGAACAATAAAAATAACATAAGCTTTGGAACATGTAGGTAGTCCTCCTGCAAAATGACAGATTCACAGTACTGTTCACAACAAACAGCAGACATGTGTACGTGGTACATTGTTTTAATCTATTTGAAATTTGTTTTGTTACTGAAGACATTTAAATGGTTGATTGACAAACTGTCTAGCAGGTCCATTCATTGGTCTATTCCTTCTTAATGCTTAATGCTTATTGGTTACAGCCTCGTTTATAGATCTGATTGGTCTGTTTAAGTCTTAAAGAGTTTCTGTGATACCTACTTGTAATTTTTGTAAGGGTATATCTAATGTGTGCTTTACTAGTCCTCCGATATACATCTTCTTTTTAAGTATGCTATTGTGTTAATTCCATGCTTTGTCTCAAGCTAGTATTAAGTTTGTGTTCATTTTGATTTTGCTCACATTACCCTGGGCTTAGGGATCGTTTATGTTTCAGTTTGTATACATTATATATTGTTAATGATTATCCTTATGTAGAAAACATTACATAGGAATAGAAAACTTTAAATACGAAAAGAAAACATAACATATGAATAGAAAACATAATATATGAATAGAAAACATAACATATGAATAGAAAACATAATATATGGACAAGAAAATTTATATATGAACAGAAAACATTACTTTTGAATAGAAAACATTACATATGAATTGTGAATGATAACTAGTCCCAGTGATTTTGTCATAATTGTTTAAAGCCCTCACCATTTCAATGTGCTTGTTTATTTTTTTTAACAGTTTACATTATCCAATGTGAGCAACTTAACATACTTGTAAAATGTTCTTACGTTTTTTTATTTTATTTTTATTAACACTTTACTATTCCCATAGTATATGATGCAGTTTAATCCCAATTAAAGGATTGGTTTTACTTAATGTCTTTTTTTATACAAATTTTTGAAACAATTAATGCTTGTCATTACAATTGACAGTTTTTATAAATAAAACTTAATATGCCTGTTAATGATCAAAAGTTGTTTTTGTTTTTATTTTGAAAAGGTATCCCCCAGGGTGTATTCCACTAAGCTATACTGTTCAGTAAGCTTAACTATGTATAATGTTGTCCATGTTGTATGGAGTGGGAGATTAGAACGGATTACCTACAGGTGGACTAGTACAAATGTTCAAGACATACATGTATGTAGAGCACAGGGCGTGAAATATTCTGGATAAATGTAGGAGCCAGTAGACGAAGTTCTAAAACATTTGGCCCCGTATAAATGTTGTAGTATTAATAAGTTTAAGGATTTAAGGGGCCAATCCGAAGGGTGATGGGCTTCGGCTCCTAAAACACCATAATTTCACCCCCTTTAAGGTCTCGCTTCTTAGAGACATGAAGGATATTTGTGCTTTTTAAATGGCAATGTTACCTCACGTCTGGAGCTGACAGAATTTAAAACTTACCAAACGTAAATATTATTAATATCAAATGATCGAAGTAACCAACTCAGTGTCAAAATTTACATTCAAGAACGAATTATTATTTCCAAAATTTAAGATTTTGGGACTCTTGACCCGAGGGCAACATGGACTTACTTTATCCTAATGTCTTGCGTTACAAACTCTGTGGTCTACCAGTTTATTATGACTTATTATTTGTTGCAGTTTCGCGAAAGGGTGGTTCTCTCTACCCATAGGAGCTGCACGAGGTCAGCTATGAAAAATATAGGCCTGACATGTTAAAATACGTGTAGGCCCATCAAAACTCATATTGCGGCGTTTTCTGTGCATTGTTTCTGTCCTGGGACAGCAGAGAAAACGAGAATTCTATAAAAAAATATCTGACGTGTTTATAGCATTTTCCACCTTACTCTGAAATATTTGGAACGAGAACAAATAGAGCTAAATACGTGTATCAACTCACTTTCCAGCTGTCAACATTATTCTTGTCCGGCTGTCCCTATGGCCTGGTATTACCAGATCCAAGGACGATCTTTCTTCTACCGAACATTATACATTGACTATACATTGGACTACTCATTTCATGTTATAAACATCCTAGTATTGACTTTCGGCATTGACCCGTAATGACCCAGCTTTTAGGGTTAGGTTTAGGGTTAGGATAAGTATTAACCGTAACCCAGAACTATGAATTTACGTTTTGCCTTACATGACGAACAGGCCCATTAGTGCCTGTTTAAAATCGGACTGGTGACTCACTAGATGTTGATCGTGTATTGCATGTGATAAGAATTCATTGTTGATTATATTAATTTTTATTTTATCAACCTTTCTCGGAGCTGCCGCAGGTGGTTGGATGGTGCTCTCAGAGCTGCTGCAGGTGGTTGATCTGTTTGTAATGTCTTTGTTATGTCTTGTTCTTGTCCTATCTTGTCATCGTTTGCAGTGAGAGACATCAAGGGTGTTGTCAACTCATTGGCTGGTACGCCGCCA
>JAQQZZ010110629.1:0-15474 GCA_030265115.1 Mopalia vespertina | reverse complement strand
CTTGCAGGGCGCAAATCCGCTATAGGTGGTAAAATAAACTGGAAAACGCTGCATGTTGTGTATTAAGAGAGCAATCTCCTTTTCATAAGACCTTAAACTTGGATGGTCTTCTGACGTTGCTATAAATCCTTTAAGAAAAGTCAACTTGTATAGGTAGCCTAAACGGACCCAGTTAACAGAGGCATTTTGATCGGTCTAAAGCAATATGACTACATTATATTCTATAAAAATCATTATATAGAATCTCTCCCGGATGCATCGACTATGACTATGGAGCGTGATCCAAGAATACGTTGCTTAGAGCTCGGATACTAGTTTCTTACAGGGTCGTGACGTATACTTGATGGAATGTTAACATCTGATTCGCTAGAGCATGGTCAAAAATTGTCCAATTACCAAAAAAAAAAAAAAAACAATTCAAGATAGTATATTACAATCATACGGCACATTGATATTCATGTGTCTCGCACAGTACCACATTTCATCGCAGTCTAACTTTTATGTGATGGACCTGACCGCATAGTCGGATAACTGCCCGCATCGCCAAATATTTGCCCGTTTGTCAAATATGATTTCAAGCTTGACCTGTCTTGACAGTTTTAACTTGCTGTCTCGAAATCAGTGTTAGTTTATATAATCGATAATGTCGTTGATACGATCAGTTTGTGGACTAAACAGAATGTTTTGTGAAAATGTTGTCTTAAAAGAACAGCTCTGTGTGCCAGTAACTAAAATGTTTTCAGAGCAAGTAAAACATAATTGACGAAGAGGTTTAAATATATATTTTCTAAATCGACCGTCGGACTAAACTAAAGGCAACTGCGGGGCCAACGCAGACCTGCCTCTCCGGTGTATTCTGGAGTATTTTATACACATAATTTATTTTGAATACACCAATAGGCTATCAAAATACACACAGAAATTCACATACGGTGCTATGCTGTAACACAATTAAAAAAAAACACAAAATGGTAAGAAAATATTCCTAACAAACTTTTTTTTGTACACAAAAATTTCTTTTAAACTGGACAGGTCTACCAACGACATTTCATTAGGTGTCACATCAAACGACTTACAGGTCCCAGTCGCACAATATTGTCAAGTGATACTGTTTAAAGATAAACGAGTTGAGTTTACTGACAAACAATTTGGCAACCTTTGCATCCACATATTATTGCGTTTACATCTAAAATATCAACGACAAACCTGAACTACTGAAACCATTCTTCGGGTAGTTCAGGGATACTGGTCAACCACACTTATTATTAATAAAAGTCCGAGGTTGTGCAGATTTCAACAGCTTATATCGTATGTCTAGAAATAATAACTAATTTACTTCGTATCGAAGCTTTGCTGATTTCAATGTATTTGATGTAACTACGTCAGGGCTTTGATTAGTTGTCATTGGTAATACATTTTTATGTGGTTATTTTCGTGTAGATACAGAAGTTTGTTGAGAATCTATCAGGACGATACTAACAAAAGGATTAAATTGAGAATTATATGTAATCTAACATTTAAAGACTGTTGTCACGAGGATCACCTGTCTTCCATGTTAAAGTATTGAACAAGAGCTGTAGTATAATATCTAAAAACAGTTGTCCTGAGGCTCCCCAATCTGCCCTGTACATGTACTGTACCATCTTAAAGCTGTTGTATCGCGTCTACACGACCTGCCATATAAATGTATTGAACGAGAGCTGTATTTAGCCTGTGCCTACTAAGCAATCCAAGTCAGATAGTTTGCTTTAAATATATATAAAGGTCCCGGGTTCGATTCCCGGTGGAGGCAAGCAAATTTTTCTCTCTTCATTTATTTCAAAATATATATATATATCTAAGATCATTAAGTCCTCTTTCGTTGCGTGAAAGGCAACATCAAAATGGTCAAAAGTGATCAGCAATGCATTGAACAATTGCTGTAGTACCGACATTTCCCAATCTGCCCTGTAAATTTATTGAACACGTGTTGTATTTAACATATGCCAACTCAGCATTCCGTGTCAGAGAGTCCATTTAAATTTATATTTAAGATCATGTACTTTTGTTTATTTGCCTTTAGTTGACTAAATGGCAACCAAAATTTTTTTTAAAAGTGATCGTTATGTCGCTACCGCCAGATGGTATTTACATAAGGCCAGGCTGGATACAGGCCTGTCCTGTCATTATTAAGCACAACCATCCCTAATACTGTGACAAAAGGGACAGGATTCCAAGATCGAAATATCTCCTTTTCAAAAATTTCCGGATTCAATTTCAAATAGTTTGCGTCTGTAATAAGGGAGTATTGATATGACTTAATCGATTGTCAGTTTCGTTGCCAACTTATAACAATACACTTCATGTTTATCTGGAAATTAAATGTCCCGTCTTCCTTTTACCCACCTTTAATCAAATCTTTTAAATGTTTCGCAGTTTCTCGTAATAACACGTTGGTGATTGAGTATTTGGGTATTAACATTCTCTTGTACTGAACGCCGGCCTCAAGGTCGTCAAATACGGACAGAGAACAGCCGGAGAGCCAGCACAATCTCTCCGCGGACAATTGACCAATACTTTACATTCATCTTTTGTATCAGTTAATAAGATTTTAGTATCTCGAGTTCAGAATATTCGGTGATTACAGTTCTGCCTTTCAACTCGATGGTTTACCAATATGTGGGTGATAGAGGTCAAGTTAGCAGGGAAATTGCCTGAAATACAATTGTTTGACTATCTAGATTGAGCCGGACTGTGTCGAAAATGTTTCCTACAAGCAAGCACATATTTGATTATGAATATATTTGTAGCTCCTTTGAGTGGCATTTAGGAGCTGGTAGGTATAGAAGACAAACACATTGTTATGGATTTCAACATCTAGGTTTATCAGAACGCGACGTTTCGGTCTAGATCGTAAGAACGTTATAACACTGTATGATTGATTGCGGGGTTACGATTTAGACCGAAACGTCGCCTGCTAATAAACCTAGAAGTTGTAATCTATAGCAAAGTGTCTGTGTTCAATATATTTGTTGGAATTAAACCAAGTGAAAAGTAAGACGGGTTAGATTGTGGTATCACATTAATGTTGTCCGCTTAAAGGTCTTGCAGGACTCTTTAGTCGATTTTCAAAACACCCGTTGTATTTAGTCTCTTATGCAGAAGAATATAAAGCTGTACCATACCTATGTATGTATTTTTAGAAAGCTTGAATACTCAGGATTACATATATGTGAATGTGGTGAAAATCAAAGTATTATTTCTAAAAATATTGCAAAATGAGTAAATATCAATTGAAAAAAATAGACTGCATTTTTCATGGTTTACTTCTCGAAGTGCAATAAAGATAAGACTCAACAAATAAGTTGACCGAGAAGAAAAGTCCTCGAACCATTAAACAGTGCCTCATTTTTTTTAAATTTTGATTAGAACGATCCAAGTGGATTTTTTTGTCTATCCCACCTTGGAAAGTCTTATAAAAGTTTAAAATACAGCTTTCAGAAAACATTTAAAACATTCAAGGGCGAACTTCTAAAAAACGAGGCACTGTCTACTAGATCGCATTGTGTTCTTTACAATGGTGAACATTTGAAGTTTCTATCATGGATAGTTTTCTAGACATACGCCTTGGAAAATGTAGAGTCTGCATAAAACTGAAGTGCCGGAAATAGGCAAGTTTGCTACTTTAATATATGTTCACGGGAAAACTAAATTATAGGCTCCAATTTAACTGTTTGTAATAAGAATTTCGAAATAGTTTTTTCACCAACATATTGTTTGAATATCTAACTTTTAATCCAAGCGATAACAAAATTTGGTTCATTTTGAGCCCTAGAGGTCCAGCAAGACCTTAATACGACTCCCGTGTCCCAAATAAGTTGACGAGGAGTGGATTAGTCATGTCATCGCTTTTTACATTTTACAATTAAAATATTTACTCTGGATAATGTAACTAGGGATCGTTGATAGCCAGAAAAAAATTATGAAATTCTGTTCTTTTGGGATTGAAATAATAATGTCTTATTTTATCCCAACACCTTTTCTATCTGAGAGTACATTTGTTTTGTATGCATTAATAGCCGTTGACGAGAATTATTACAAAACAGTAGATTTATTAAAATGGCTACAATTTATTTTTGTGTAAATTATTCATTGCTATCTGTCTTTTTTAAATTTGTTTATTCTCTTTTAAATTTCAGATTCGTACGCATCTCTCATTCCTAGGATATTGCTGAACCCCCAATGATGGACAGTTCTAAGTCACTCTCATCTAATATTGGACAGTCCCATTCAACGCAATCGAATATGAAACACTCAAAATCAACATCGTCGAAAATTAGGCAGTCCGAATCTGTAACATCAAATATGGATCATTCAAACTCAGTCAACTCCAAAATTGGACAGTCAAATTCAGCTTCTTCCAAAATTGGACACGCAAATTCTGTAACGTCAAAAATTGGACACTCGAATTCAGTAACTTCGAATATGCACAAGTCAAATTCTACATCTTCAAAAATTACAGAGTCGAAGTCAGCGAACACTCTCAATGGTGACGTTCAAGGAGATACGAAGCCAAAACTAAAGGCAGGAACCAGGGCTCTTCTGATCCAGAAGGTAAGAATTTATATTTTGGCCATTTTCTACTCATCGTTTCGAAAATGGCTATACGCTCTGAATAAATGTTCCGTTTTTATGATTTCTGTGGTCTCTTTCTATTCCTAGAAATTTAAAAAAAGATTTTTGCATAATACTATTTCAGAAAAAAACAAACAGAACGTTGAATTGATATACTGAACTAATGAGCTATAACTTCCCTGAATAAGGATGTGACAATTAAGTTTATAGCACAGTAAAGGAGCTAAGTCAACACTCAGTTACAAAAACAGTGTTGAACATATTACACAATTATTTCTTTAAAGTACGACCGAATGAAAACATAAAGTAAAATACACCTGTGTGCCATTGAGCAATATTAGATATCCGATTAAGTCAATTTTCTAACGGACTTAACGTGCCCTGTAAGAATAAGTTTTCAGAACCACTTGAGCCAAGGGAGACAACCCTTCGTTCTGTTTTATCTTTTTGGAGAGTTGTCCTTCCTTGTTCGAGACAGTGGTCGTGCAGTCTGTTGATGACTATAACTGTGTTAATGGATCTGACATAAATCAGGAGTGCATGCACTAACGTATTGATCCTGTTTTATCATTGTGTTAACATTTTTTATCTTGGTTTAAACATAACTTATTTGTTGATGCAGAGCAATTCTGCAAGGTTATATTTCTTTTTCATTTACTTGGAAAGATTTATATATATGGCATCATACGTTAATTTAAGATACAATTTATGGTGTAGTTTTGTTTCTCGTTTTGGTTCATGGTTCCTGTGGGCACATTTGACGCTTTAGATAAGTGGTTTAGTACTTGGCTGGTACACATGGATATTCCGCTATCTGATCAGGCTTTGTGGAATGTCGCGTGTGGTCATTATAATCTAAGCACATAAAATAAAATGTGCATGCAATTGTGTGAATTGAGGAACAGCTAAAGCCCGACTTCGAACAACCAGAGTTTTGTTGCACACTGCCTTTGAAAAAAATGAACGAGACTGCTCATTAAATTGATCAGGACTCCGTTCTACTTTTATTTGTTTTTAATAGTTATTTGTTACTGTCAAATACTATTTTTACACGAATCTACATTGCTCGCTCTATATCATATGTATTTATGCAAACTCAAGTTTCAACTAAATAAATGAATTATAGAGCCCAGCAAAATAATATTAGCGTTTTATTTCCTGTCTCGATTTTTGGGGTGATCAAAATAATAAACAGATAAAGTAATTTGAAATAAAAACGTGTTAATCAGAGGTTTCGTACAAGACTGGTGTAACGCCGGAGAACGAAAGATTCATTTCGTTCTCAAACTTTTGGCGATTCTTTGTTGCCATGAGAAGTACTATCCTGGCGATGGCAAAACAATCCCAGGAATATTGACATAAAATGAGTCGTTTGTTCCTCGGAGTAACTCTGCTCTTGTGCTATGCTTAATGCATCAGTGGAAAACCAAGGATTAAGGGGAGCCTACTCTATCAATCTACAGCAGATTGTATAGAGTTGCTGTCTCTGTGCACTACTTAATGCTACATTCAAACTATAAAACTATAAACAACCGTGGAGATTTTTCATTGATGTTATTTTTTCATAACTATGAACTGAGTGGCAGTGCTTGGTTGGCCAAGCACTGCCACTCAGTTCATAGTTATGAAAAAATATTATATGCAACCCACTAATGGAGTGGAAAAATCAAGTCAGCTTGGTCAATGTGCGATTTTATTTATAGCTGTGTAGTGTTTTTCTTTCCAACCCAATCTGGTCGCTACACTAGGTTTCGCCAAGATCATTTTTGGGCTCCAATGGAAAAGAAAACTCGACCCTCTCCTTCAATACATCATCAAGGATCCTATGAAAGTTATTACTGGGCCCCTTACTGAAAACTGGGAAAATTTCTGTATGAAGAATTGTATATCCACCACACGAAATTGTCTTTCACTAATTCACGAAACCACGCATTCCTCCCCCTACTCCCATCCACTCCATCTCAGTCACACTGCCTACCATTGCACATGTAAGCAGACTTGCCTTCTGTTGACTAGCATTATGAATCGCTTAGATATAAAGCTATCAATTGATTCGAAGCAAGAAGTCAGAATATTTTTAACTGGACTTCTTCTGGTATACATGACTTGTGTATTCGGCTATCAGCAGTTTCCACTTTAAAAAAGTGGTCAACTGACCGATTTTCGCCTTCTTATATGAAGAGACGAATAACATTGCATTCGTCTCTCACTTGCTGCCCAGCAAACAACCGCTGGTATTCACTACTACTATGCTTGGTTGTTAAGATGGGAAAAAATAAAACATACCGTGCAAAACTAAAGTAGAATTTTATGTTTTCTTATTTCTTCTCATAACATTAAACAGCGTCGTAACCTGTGATTTTTTTTTAGAAGGAGCTAAAAATTTACGATTTCAATTGTAGTCACGTTTCGCCTCTTAAATGTTTTTGTTGTATGCAGTATGCCTACGGTTTATAAACAAATTATATTATGCTATGTCCAATGCAACCCACCGAAAATTACTTAAGGTCTCCTGGACCCCTTTGTTGATTTTCAGAACACCTGTTGTACTTAGACTATTATGCAGAAGAATATAAATCTGTACCATATATATGTATTTATTTTTAGAAAGCTTGAATATACTCAGGATTACATAAATGTGAATGTGGTGAAAATCCAATTATTATTTCTTAAATTTGTGTAAAAAGACTGCATTTTTCATGGTTTATGCGCAATAATAATAAGACTCAATAAATTAGTTGACCTAGTAAAAAAGTCCTTGAACTAGTAAACGGTGCCTCGTTTTTGTGAAATTTTGATTAGAACGATCCCAGTGGATTTGTTTTTGGGACAATTATAAAGAGACCATTGAATGCTGCAAGCTGTATAATCAATCACATTGCTACAATTGTGGTGCAACGAAGGTGAGGATCTGACAGCGTAGTGCCGTAAATAAACCGAACCACATCGACCGTATAGCTGTTAATCCAAACGCACAGACCAGTCTAATCGATAAATGATGATGACAGAGTTACTTCCCAGTGTACAGCAATTACAGGAAACGTGTTTCCCTTAAAATCCGCTGAACTGTCCCCGAATATGTTAACCTTAGTGCCAAACCATTTGTTTCATTATTTTCTCTCTCCCATTTTCGCCACAATTGGAAGTTATATTTTCTTATCATGGATGTAAATCATGCTACATAGTGTTGTGATTTTTCTGAAAGTAATTTCAAAAGTAAGTAATTTTAAAAACAAATGATAAAAAACTACATTCCTAGGTATTTTCACCTGCTAAAAAAATTTCATAAAAAAGCATTGTTAGAATGAAACAATACAGCGTTATTCTTCATTTCGTTTGATTCCGCACGTCTGTTAGAGGTAACAGTTCACTTATATCTCTTCCAGCAAACTAAGTATGGACGCCGCGAAATATTTCGCTAACTTTTGCTTTAGAAGAGAAGACAATATTGTAAAACGAATTAAAATAAACCATCACATCACATCACATAAACCATCACACGAGTGTTGCATTAGTTGGTCATTTCTTGTCGTATCTAGTTTCACCCAACAAGACGCATTTGCTCTGATATTTGATAAGAACCGGTCTCTCATTCGCAAATTCTCTCCTCTCAAAAGACAAGAATGTAACATCTTTTCGATTAACATAAGTTTTATGTTTGTACGGTTTAGTTTAGATTAAATTACTCAGCTTTTGTGTGAAGTTTATTAATTATGGGGGCATTTTTTTTTTTTTTTGGGGGGGGGGGGGGCGACACTGCAAAATTACAAATGTTTTTATCCTAGTCACGCTTAATTATCATTAACCAAACGTTCTGTTAGGCGCAACATGATCCAATCGATCACAAAGGTAACTAAATCATCCCTAACTGTGTCTACTATATCCGATATTCTTGGGAAGAAACCAAGTTATCGATGTATCGCCATTTACGCTTCTAGCAAGATTCGCATCGTCTGATTAAGTCAGTTTACATAGTGTTCGATCATCATTATTTTCGGTATTTTGAGATAACACTTTCGTTGGTTTTAACTTATTCTAGTTCAGACAATTGTACAGGTTGAAACCCATGCTGGCGATTCAGTGACTAACTGAAGGTCATGGGTTCGATTTTCTCCTGGGTTTCAAACTGCAATATTTCCTGAACTAGTATATGTTCAAACTAGGACCGTGTTATCCCAAAACAACGAGAATTCTGTTGATATTCACTTTCCAATTTACACAAAAAATAATTCACTGTATTTAAAAAAATATCATCTTAATTTTATTATTGCTAAAAGTTTTCGACATTTAGGCAATTTTTACGACCACACTGGAGCAATAAATTTCAGCGTGTTCCCGTTTGTAAAGCTGGTATTGGCTATCTATTAGTACACTATTTATATAGCTGATGGATTACGTCACAACCTTACATTCCAATTATATGTAGCACATGCTTATCTTTAATAGAATGTGGAGATTTCCGTCAATTGTATTTAACAAGTTTCACATGGGATTAAGATGCTTTATCCACAGGAAGAAAGGCTCCTCGCGATTAGTCGCTGTCCTGGTTTCCGAAAAGTATAGCTTAGTGAACATTGGAGATAAGGGGATATTAAATCAGTCCAGAATGACCGACGGCAATATAACTGTCACACTAAAACACCTTTATCAGTAATAATAAGATCCAGGGCGAGAACAGTCATCTCAGTACGCAAAAATCAATATACCATGGGACAGCGAATAACATCTATGAACTGAGTAAATGTTGTGAGCGCTGAGTTCGCCCGCGCTGTCAGAATCAGGGGTTTAAGTTACTTCTAAATACCAAGGCCGCTTAATCTGCTTCATATCACAAACCTTTTTTAACACAGGCGATGGACAAATCTACAAATTCAATGAAACAACTCAACGCAGCCCCTCTTTTAGAAGCTGTTAACCACAAGAACAAGACTATTCACTCAATGTGAAAGACAAAATATCTTTTGAGAAGGACATACAATCTGTTTCTGTTAGATTAGCACTTGGTCATTGCATTGTCTAACAGCCTTGGTGTCCCGAAACCAGTTCAAGCAAAAATTGTCAGGGACTACTAAACAACAACTGAAGTAAAACGTGTCAGCGGCTACCAAGCAACAACAATTCAATTAAAACGTGCCAGCGGCTACCAAACAACAACAGCTTCAGCAAAACATGTCAACGGCTACCAAACAACAACAATTCAATTAAAACATGTCAGCGGCTACCAAACAACAACAGCTTCAGCAAAACATGTCAGCGGCTACTAAACAACAATAACTCAAGTAAAACAAGGCAGCGGCTGCTAAACAACAATAACTCAAGTAAAACAAGTCAGCGGCTATTAAACAACAATAACTCAAGTAAAACAAGGCAGCGGCTACCAAACAACAACAATTCAATTAAAACATGTCAACGGCTACTAAAAAACAATAACTCAAGTAAAACATGTCAACGGCTACTAAACAACAATAACTCAAGTAAAACAAGGCAGCGGCTACTAAACAACAATAACTCAAGTAAAACGTGCCAGCGACTACCAAACAACAATAACTCAAGTAAAACGTGCCAGCGGCTACCAAAAAAACAATAACTCAAGTAAAACGTGTCCCCGGCTACCAATCAACAATAACTCAAGTAAAACATGTCAGCGGCTACCAAAACAATCACTCAATAAATCAACCAATCAATCCACCAATCCATCAATCCAATATGTTAGCTCACATGCGATTCGTATAAACCATAACAAGCATGGTCAATGCCACCGATCTTTGAATCATCTGAGACGACAGCCGGATAGATTTCCTTCCGTTCATTTCCGAACAGCGTCTGGACTATGTATGATCAGTCATTTGCAGTAATGATAGACGTACAGAACACATGATCACTATCGGACTACCTTGAATTTCGACCATAATAAATGATTTGAGGGTTTTGGGGATTATTTTTGAAACACCAAAATCTACTTAAGTTTTTTAACAAAATTTTTGCACCATGCGTATTTTTTGTTTTATGGAAAGCCACACAACAAAATACTCCCAAAAATATTCAAAATAAAAACAGTGCAACAGATTTAATAAACTAATTTCTACAAATCACTTATTGTGTTGACCTTGACCAAACGACCTTCAAATTCGATACGTTTCATCACATCCGAAAAATTATCCCCTCATCCATTGTGTTATTTCCGGCATTGACGATACGAGAGATCGGGCGGATCCCGTCAAGATGTTTTAATGTCTATCTATGACGTGTGTTCACATTAACTGGCTGAGTCTATTCTAGCTAACAATACGTGCGTGAGATCAGGACAACCGACATGTATGTCAGATCATGTGACCCTTTTCCTTCGCCCTTTTTGCGGAAGATATGAGGCGCTAACCGTTTAACTGGTGCATGGTCAGCTTTGTTATGTGTAGAAAGCAGACCTTTGATTAAAATTAGTATATTACTTGCTTTAGAGAGTTCTAACAGATCCGAAGACGACGGATGTAAATCAAACTGGTGGGGCGGGGGTGGGGGCCAGGATCCAGTTACACCCTCCCCACACCCAAAGCCTTGATTGTTGAAAAGCGGAGGGGCTAATCCCACACCCTATAAAAAGTTAGGGGATTCGAGCCACCAGCACAATCAACACCCCCACGCTTCCGCCGCCCATCAGATCTGAATTAGATCATGCATAACTATCAACTGATTTAAGATAAAAGAATGGTCTGTGTTTTTCACAACAGAAAAATGTGTTAAGACGATCGACAGGACCAAGCTGCTCACAACCGGATATTGTAAATCAGCGAAGCGCATGCTTCATGGAAACCGACTACACTTCGTGCTTCACTCCACGTCGGCAAATAGTGACGAACACAAACACTTGAGCAAGGAAGCGTGGATATAATGGATAGAGATATGGTTTATTGGGAAAATGTCTCGCCATTAAATAAAACATCCATAGTAACAACTATTTCACACGATAATAATCGTAACCAAAGGGAATCACTTGAGACCCATGTGTGCTGCTTACTCAAGATGAAAGACTGCCTTATACTTTTATGAAACATCCTGATCATTCAGGGGCTAGAAACGTCATATGCTGAGTCAATATTGTTGTTTCTGACTTGATCAGACCAGCCTACTTAACAGCTTTATCAACTCGGTGGCAAAATATACACCCGCTTTTTTCCTACTTGGGTTTCTCTAATTTGGCTGCTACAGGAATTCTCATTTTTGAACCGTCATTTGTTTTCTGAAAAATGGCAAAAGGTAGCCGAGGAGCGTAGGTTGCAGAATGTGTTCACAAAGCATTGAAAGATTAGGAAAAAAAAATTGGAAATCCGTAAGGCAATATTGGTTTGTCAATTGTTATTAAAAAAAAATCGTCAATATACGACAATCAGACATTCGGTGGCGAAGCGGAATCGGTTTAATGTTTATTTTATCACCTCGTCATGCGCGTTATTTAGTTGTAAATATATTCACTATATATAGCTATAGTAATTCCTTTTTTGTCATTTCACGGAAACTAAAATCATTACGAATACTATCTTTTCCTCGGTAGAGCAGTTTCACAATAATGATAAATGTGAACTACTAAACCACAGTCCTACTTTACAGCTGCATTTCTCTGTTCTCAGTGTTAAATTATCCCGTATCCGAAGCCTTTGAAAGTCGACAAGGGATTGTTTTGCTCTAGCTGCGAGTGATAGAGTTTTAGCGGTTAAGCCTTGTAATATTGAGAAATAATTAGATCAGTTAAGAAAACTGTGTTAGTATCGCGTTAAAGCTAGCGACCAGTGAATCGGCAGGCGACGGAATGAACAGGAAATCAAACTAAGCTGAAGATTGACAAATCAAATCAATGCATATTGACAGAGGAAATCTGTCGTCTGCTCCAACCAAGTTCTGACAAATCCTTGAGGAGATTAACATCTCCTGTCCACACACGATTTCTATGAGCAAGCTGTGTTTACATATCACTGAGCTATGAGATTTTGGCTACTAGTTTCGCATATATTGATTGTATGCTTGATTGGGTTGAACGTCGTTCTCGAGGACATTTGGCTTACTTGACGACATATTGTAAACTTCGTATTGTGTATTATTAAATGTGGTAGGAAATCGGTAGCGGTATATTTTTAGCATATAAACTGGAACCGTCCAACTTCTGCTACCGTCTAAATGTTTGGCTATCATAATGATGTTATGTTTAGTAACAATTGTTTTTGGTAAAATTCAGGGACGGAATATGATAATGTCAGAATTGCGTCATTGATACAAGTCTAAACAGCTCAAATCTGACCAACACATATGCTGCCGTTTAAAAGCTTGTAAATATCAGCAGCGGTTTAACAAAAACTTGTAAGAACAGACAGCCAAATTATTAAATATGTTATCAGATAAGGTTCTCTCTCTGGACGATGTATAATACAAAGGGGAAGAGTTATGCTAAATGGTGAACGTTTGAGTTTACAGTGATTTTTAGTGACAACATGTTTTGTGTTTGACAACTTCCACTTTAACATTGTATAACAATATACAGGCTGACCCGAGGAAGTTTGATGCTATGCCTCATATGACATATTGTTTGATGTAGTTGAATTGGATCCCCTTGTTCCTAGCTGCAGAGTTCTGTATCTATAATAGTCAAAACAATTTAACCGTATGTAGAGAGTTAGAGAGCACATAACTGTTTTTCACTTACCGTCTTTTATGGCTTTAATTAGAACTGTCCAACAATATTTGATATACTGAACCTTCAGACACATTTTATATAGTAAACGAACCTTGAAATTGCGCATAAGCGCTGTTAAAAATACGGAAATAAGTATATGTAAATGTTGCCACCCACCATTTCAGTCTCGATTGTAGATTTAAAATTTTTACAGATGGGCAAGTAACGGCATCTTTACAGGTATGCTGACCTAATTAAAGGACACAGAATTCATTCCACAGGGATATTAGACCCGTATTAGGCTGACAAAATTTGAGCCCTGCATCGAATTCCGCAGTTCGTCAGTTGCAGAGTTAAGGATGTTTAAACCTGGTAGCTACGTTATTTCTCGCTATTTATATAATATATTTGCTTTTAGCTTTTAAATAAGGTGGATACTTTTAACTGGTTGGTATCTGTTTCACTAAATAACCTGGCGCAAGATTTAAACCCATCGCCTTTGTCCATAACAGTCATTGACGTTTATTTTTCTTATATCAACGGTAGTGTGATTCCGAACTCTACCGAGGATCTGCATTCTCGAACTACACCGGATCTCAATCTAAACCAATCAAATCAGTAAATATTTACTGAGGATAAATACGGTCAGACAATAGTCGTCTGCCTCAATCAATTTTGGACAAATCTCTGATCTGATTAACCTTCGGTGTGAAGGCATGATTTATTGGCACCATACGAATTGACAACCATTTATACTTTAGTACTGCATGAATCCGTGAGAATTCTCTAAAACTGGTATGAATTGATTTGCCTCGTCTCCATATGATCGCAAATTGTCTGCTGTTGGTATTTGGCGCCTGTCCCAGTCAAGATTTGACAAATTATTGACTCTGATCTGACTCACTCTGACCGTCTGGACAAGATGTTTTAAAACATAAGGAATTTGACTAGATTTATGTTCTTTCGGGTTGTTGCACGGCTTTCTAGCCAAAACGTACAAAATATAACTGAAATATGCCACATTGTATGTTTTAACTTATTTTCGTTGAATAAAGTTATGTTTATTAAAACACATGGTCTGCTTACAAAATCAAATAAACAAGCATGAAGACAGATTTTGCCGGAGATCAGACGTCCATCCTTGAAAAATGTATATCTCGAGCCAAAACGTACAAAATATAACTAAAATCTGTCACGTGGTATAATTTAAGTTATTTTCGTTCAGATAATTTATGTTTATTAAAAGCACATGGTCTGAAGACAAAGTCAAATAAACAAGCAGGAAGACAGATTTGCCGGAGATCAGACTTTCATATATCAACCTCTGTCACATTTGACATTTGTTAAATTGGACTCCAGACGAAATAGGAAGGGACAATTTCCGGTTGTATATTTTGGTGTGGGAAATTCATGTGGTCCGTCTACTCAGATAAGGAATAGAATATGGTGATCGTGTAGGGACTAATTTACACAGAAGCTGGCAGCTTATAAATAGAGAACTGGGTAGGGCATAACATTAACCCTATCCATTGCTTCAAAACTATTTTCCACAAACGGATCATCAAATAAAACTACTTTGAAACAGATTTCTTGTGATCTGGAAAAACCAAGTACGTCGGATATTGTTAAAAAAAATTGCTAGCTAGACCCATAAGTAGACTTATTGCATGGGTTCAACAGACTAGTTAGGTTTTCCAGACCACAGGAGAGATTTTATTCTGTACCGGTATTTGTTGTAAATTATCTAGCCACAGATATTAGGAAAAACAACTCCAACATAAATATCTCACCTTTAACTCTGTGGTTCAAATATCCTTGGTATTTAAGCCTTGGACATATTAAGTCAAAGGCTTAGAATGTGGTGTCTTGTGTTTTAGGATTTGTGAGAGAGAGATATCCTGAATTTATGTTTGGCTTTAAATCGGCAGTCAGTTTGTACGTCTGTGTTTTCTGAGAGAGAGATATTTTGTATTTATTTTAGGTTGCCAATGAAAAAATAATTTATGGTAAATTATTTCGAGAAATTGTTTTATATTCACATATAACATGTAATAATTGCTTCTGGTTCCGTAAAGGAAGGGCACTGGCATTGTAAAACTTGCTGATTCATGGGGGGGGGGGGGTAGTATTCAAGATTAAGAAAAATGAATCCTGTTGTAAGTAATAAAAAAAGGAGATTATAATTGAGTTCCTTTTGACTT
>JAQQZZ010110618.1:0-15476 GCA_030265115.1 Mopalia vespertina | reverse complement strand
ACGATTGCTGTGACGTCAGAGGACCGCCTTGCAAGTCTAAAATTACCTCCCTTGCCAATTTCCCGAGACTCCCATTGTAGCCTACACTTTTAATCAAAACAATCCCTTGTTCGATATTTCGATTTAAAAAAAAGTTTATTTCGTTATCCCAAACACGGAACTCACCCCAGTTCGTTTTCAACTATGCACACATTCCGGGCTAGATATTAATGTTTAGGCAGTCAAAATTAAGAGATTAAAGCAAACATAAGATACTAGTAGGCTGTATATATAAAGTTTATTGTACAGATTTTAGTGTATACGTACAATATACAGGTTTGAAATGAATGCGTATCGTTGAACACAAATTCAATTTTTTTCTGTGAAAAACGTAACTAAATGTATATCGATAAATACCCTGCTACAGATTATACGGTTTTTGTTATATATATATATATATATATATATAACAGCATTTTCAAGACAATTTTCTACATCTAAAAAGCAATAGCAGTAATTTCCTAAGTTAATATGCCCAAAAAATTCTTACATTTCCTTTAAATATAAATATAAAATTAAATTCATAAACCATATATTCTCAACAAGAAAAGTAGCTATAAAATGACAAGCTCTCTTTACGCTCTGTTATAATAAAGAAAAATAAAATTAAAAAAAACAATTACAAAACAGAATGTAAACAGGTTTGGTTTCAACCGAAATAAGATGATCTCAAAGTACAACAGGAATAACACCATTGTAACATAAACATACAGGTAGAAAAACATGCTGCCTACAATTTGCCCATAGTTGCATTATTTACAAACTTCTTATCCTACCATTTTTATACATTTCCAAAAGACTTTAGTTTTAATAACTAAAATAAAATGTTATTTCAAAAATATGTATTTTATGTACAAAACAACCTCACTCCCCCATAAACATGCTATAGGTGTTACGAAAACGCCACAGTTGGCACCGAAAAATATAGCGATGGGTTGACCTCTACGATCTTTTATTGGGTTTATGTGTGTAAATAAATATCTAAGGACACAAATAAACATACCTTATATGTACATTTTTTTCTTCTAAAATAAATCAGCAGATATCACAGACAGCTTGAATAAAATTAAAATTCAATTTACAAGGACGGAGTAAAATTGTAACTTATCTGCCTTAGCGTGATATTTACAATTTAATTTTAAAGCAGATTGTATTGAAATTTAAACATGCTTGATATCTGAGAGAGATGAGAATAACAGAATTATTAATTAAGTTTTCCGATTTTTATTATAAATTTTTGGTTGAAGAGATTAAGCCACAGAGAGAGCGGTTAATCGTTGCTGCTGTTCGTTACCGGCCCTTAGATCAGTGATTGTCGTCTCTATCATGGGCTGGTAGAATTTATGGCCAGTTGGTGCTTGTTCTCTGTAAACGTATCTAGAGGAGTTGGTATCAAGAAGACCAGCGGGACACGGCTCTGATCTCTTCGGAGTGTAATCTATGCGGTACATAGTGCCATCCTCGAAGGGAGCATCGCTCTGGAAGGCCCCGGCCACAGGTTTGCAGGATCGCGCTGGTGGCATGGCATGGGGAACAAAATGGGCAGTGTGTGTGGATACACCTTCGAACGGTGCTCCGCTCTCTACGTAATCGTTCTTTGGTCCTGCTCGTTTGATTTGTTCCATCTGCCATTTTTTGTAGTCTTGCCTATAGTTGGTCGTACCATCAAAAGGTCCACCACGGACTTTGGCGTCATCAGGCCGTTTTGCCAGTGATTTACTAATGGGGAATTGTCTGAACTGCATTTTATGGGTTGTGTTCATGTCGAAGTCCCCTTCTGGTTTAACATATGCGTCTGGTTGGTGCTGGTGTGGACGTTCTGCTGACCACTTCCTGTAATCATTCCTGAACGTGGTCATACTATCCAATGGCTTGTCTGATTGGAAAGCTTGAGCATCTGGTTTACAGCTCTCCATTCTGGGAGCTACCTGCCCGCGGTAATCCCTCTTAAAGGTGGACAGACCATCGAATGGAACACCACTGGGTCGGTACTGATCCTTCTCCTTGGTCCACTTGGGTTGAAGAGGATGTTTGATGTAAGAGTCCCTGTAGCTTGTAAAGTCATCGATGGGCTGGTCAGACATTTTGGCAGCTTCTGCCGGTCTCATGCTCTGCCTGGGTTTCTCGTTATAGCGCCGGTAATCATCGGTGAAGGTGCTCACACCCTCAAATCTCTGAGTAGGGGGTTGCCAGTCGGGCTCTTGACCATATTTATCAGGACGACCAGTGATTGGCCATTTTCTGTAATCAACTGAAAACAAACACAATTTGTTAAACTCAAAGTAATAAATTCTACATAAAGTGACAACCGAACAGCGTAAGCACAACTACGTATTGCTTCTGTTTTCGCCATTGGAATAATAGTATCGATAAGGTGTACAACCACGTACATATCAAGGCAGTATAGTAGTGGAACCAAAGGTTGTTTTATTTATTTTGAGTTTCACGCAGTACTGATTTACTTATACGCAGGTTATTTCACTTACATGAAACTGGGCACCACGTCACTGGCAATATTAGCAATGACTACCACATGGCAAGTTACAACAATAAGTGTATGATTGAAGTTAATCCTTTCAAAAGGGACAATTTATTGGAATTTAATGCTACAAAAAATTCATGAATTGCAATACAAATACAGCGCATATGCACTATAAATATTTATTTAGTTAACAAAAAGTTTATAAAAGAAAACAAAGTTTGAGAAAAAAAAAATAGACGAGCTTTAATCAAAACCTCAAAGTGGTAATGTAGCCATATTACTTTAATCATACACGTGACGACATTACGACTGGAGAAGGCACTTCAAGAGTCTGAGAATATGATATTCTGGTCATCGTAAAATAATATTCATGGCACACAAAAACTGATTTAATTGAACCCGACTGAGGTTATAGCAAGTGTTGAGGGCAATTTAACATAACGATCGAGCTGTGTTGTCTGTATGTCGTGTCAGGGGATATTTGATCGGATAAAGTGGGCCAGTGAACGAGTCGTGTGGTAGTCAAGCACCGTCAATACGCTAACATGGGGTTGGTATTTCAATAAGCACTGGAGTCATGGACACGGTATTGTTATGTACTTGATCGACACACACAGAGACTAGCCATATTCAACATACATTAACGTGCATTGATCAAACACTGGAACTACATGTAGTATATTTAAACAGAAGGGTGGGTAATCGGTATGTACACATACAGAAATTTGTATCGTAAAAATTTCGGTATGTACACATACAGAAATTTGTATCGTAAAAATTCATTTTGTGAATATGCATAGCGCGAAAAGCCGAAAACATCCGATCTAAAATAAAGTTGGAGTTTCCATGAGAAAACCAAGATAACGCTGTATTCTTTTCAAAAACGTTAATTAATAGGCTTTTTTTTTTTTTTTTAATTTTTTAACATTTTTAATTAGAGCTTGGTTCCTGGAAAGATAAAACTAAACTTAATTTAAAAGTTTATACACTGATAAAAAAAATAAATCCTTAACAATTTTCATGGTGTGACAGAACAGTGTATAAAGTGTACAGATGAGTAAAAACGAAGCCAAATAACTCTATAGTAAAGATATTACGGATGGAAACCAGCGGTAACCAGTACATATATATATACACGATAAGCCGTCAATATACTGTTGTCATGGCCTATACGTCGCATATTTCTAAAAACTAATCACACTGGCAAAGAAATGTCAATTATGTTTTAGTGGGGAGTGTTTTTTAAGATAACTAAACTGAAGGCATATGACAGGATATGAGAAATACGTAACTGAAAGAATTGCATTAATTAGCCAAATTCGAGTTTATTAAAGTAAGCCAACAGAAAATACATAACCTTTGGCCACGATAAGAAGATCCATTATGAAGCGACACAAATACGCGTAGCTATCAACATTGGATTCCTATTACCGGTGAAAAAAAAAGGAAGATTTCCTTACAAACCTTTCAACGAAACCTTTAATTTCCAGTTTGAAACATTCCATACTTTAACGAAGACTGAATCGATATATGGACGTCAGAAGCCGTCACGGTTTTAGGCGAAAGATAACATTTAACTGACTACTTGTTTTTCAATTGTCTTATTTCAACCCATGACTGTTCACGCGATAAACATGCATCGTGTTTGAAACTGTGCAGCTAGACTACCTATTGAGAACGTCACTCAGTTCATAAAGATTGTTAATAAAGCCCACCTGCGAATGAAAGTTTCTTTCCCACCACACGCAGGTCACCATATTATAGAAAATACCGTTTGTTTGTTTTATTGGGGTTTAGCGCCGGTACTTAAGGTTATTTCACTCACATGACGGCGTTACAGCCCAAAGGGTGAAGGAAACCATCATCGACGCCACTGACAATAAGACAAGACAAGACAAATACAGGATAATCACAGGGCGTTATACAAAAACATCGCCAACAGATATGCTGTTTCCGATATTGTCGATAAGCTCTGAGAGCACCAAGGGTAACATGAAGCTCCATGCCAACCCTCCGCAATAGCTTTGGGAAATGGTACCCCAAACAAATGCTCAGTTCCGTTCTAGTTAAGCTGATGATTGGCTTTGTCAAGATCACTTCAAAGTATACGGTGTCTGACAGCTAAGTTGGCCTAAACGTGTTCGGTATTATCCCTTTCTATCTTACACAAAATATCCAAATTCATTGCAGTTGCAAAAATAAAATAACTTAGCACCAGTGCGAATTGGCAATCATCCACAATGGAGACAGGTTATAGCTTTTGGAGAACGGTCCTATTTAAAAGCTATGGTAAAAGTTTGTTTGCATTAAAGCCACATTGCTGTATTCGGCTTATTAATTCTATGCTAGTCACAGTGACCTGTAGGTTTCCTGACCAAACAATTATGTGTCCAAACCTTCTGGACACAATATAATGAAATCCAATAGATAATATTTATTTAACATGCAATGACCTTAATCGAAATTGATTTCCAATAAACTCTCTTCACTATTTACGATGTTTGGTCGATGCATATGGTAAACCGGAAATTAGGAAAACTGTCGTCACATGGAACTACGGCAATTATATTATTAGAAAAAATACATTCAATATATTTATTTACTCTCATCGGACAGCAAAGACGATTTACATTATTGACAATTTGCCTAATCTAATGTTCACGAACACCGTATGCAGACAAAATTTTATGACACGAATTCGTCACTACATAATACGCCATACGTTTCAATTACAACAAAAACTTTGAGATTATTGCATATTGTTATTGGTGGCCGTGACTGTTTTGGTCGTCTGAATGTGCCTTAGATAATAAAATAAAGCAAAAAAGGACTTTAGACTTGCGCGATAAAATCAAAATAATTAATGCCTCCTTAAATTTCCAGGATGTCATAAACACATAAATTTTGCGTTAATTGCCGTGGATTTAGCACGAATACGTATAAGTTTTTGCTGCAGCCATAAACGAAAGACCGTTTTCAGATCATGCTTGCTCCCACACGCATGTTCCAGCAACACTTCATACATCTTAAGCATTTCTGAAGAAATTTACAGAACTTTAATCAGCTCTGTCATGATTGTATTACAACTACATACATTCATACATTATGTTGTCCCGAAAGGCTGAATATTTGGCTTGATAATCAATAGCAGCAGATCGTGTTATTTTCACAACCGGGTATATGTGTGACAACATCCTTGCCACCTCGAACACAATATTCACACTACAGCCATATATTGATCACCTTGACCATAAAATTATTTAGTGTATTTCCGTTGAAACAACCTGCTCAAGATGCATCATGATGAATAAATATGACAATTCTGCAGATATACTTACTTCGATATGTTGGTTCGCCTTCAAATTTGCCAGGAAGAGATTTTGTGGCATCTCTTCTGATAGCTTTTGGGGGTGCACCATATTTCCCTGTGAAGAATTACATTGTAAATAGGTTGATTCAAAATTTAAAAGTTGCGATAATGATTTATTATGATAGATTTAGTTTCTAAAAATGGTAATTGGTTTGTCTCTAAATCATAATATTGTTTTAACCATAGCTGATCCCAAAAGACACAAAGGGTTCCAGAAAGTACAGGTACAGCTATAAAAAGAAAAGGTGAGTGATAAAAATATCTTCTAACTTTGGTGTTCGTCAATGGAATAACTATCCCCTTAAAATCGAAAATTCTTCTCATTTTCAAATACATATGGGTTTTTTTTAATTTTTAATTTCTGGAAAAAAACAAAAATTACAAATTCAGTTTCACTGTGTTGGAAGTTCCTTCTAATGATCAATGAAAATAGTGTGGATTATGCGCGATTGAATCCACCAAGTGTCTGATAACACCCGAAAATTGAATGTACCTGTATAAGTTTGCTTGTAGGAGGTAAGGGTATCCATGTCTCCATCTGGTTTTTTGTACAGGTCTGACGTCTTCTTCCATGGTTTCTCCACTTTGTAAGGTACATAATCCACCCTGTATTGAGAAGGATTATATTTAGAGGAGCCGGGTTTAATGATACTACCAACTTGGGAAGTTGGGCGAATATAGTTGCCCCGTTGTCGTGGACTTTCTGGGGACGCCACAGGACCACCAATAGGAGGAAATTTTAACATCTTCGACTTTTCAGAAATAGAAGAGACAATCTTCACGTTCCGACAAAGCCGCTCGACTCAGTAACGATGAACGCTAAAGTGCCAGTGCCTGACAAAAAATAACGTTGTTAAGGATAACAAAATGGCGATTAATCCAGGCACCAAAAACACTTAATCACTTGTGACAAGAATAAGCAGAACAGTAAAACTATACCAGTAAAATATTCACCAAATACACGGGACAATAAACTACAAGCTGTCAGTATGCCAGGAAAAGCAAATGGTATGTACGAGTTAGTGTTTTACCACCCAGTCAATAGAGCAATTAAGTCTCGCTGCCAAACACAACGACTCTACCCTAAACGATCGGTATTAGTTGGTCAATATATTATCCGGTTGAACTGGAAATATAATCTACAAATAACTATACACGTATACATGAGATTCTAGGATATGCACTAATCGATCAATCTACTGTACTCCTCAAGCAACAATAGTGCTCGAATTGGATCAAGTATCAACACACCGTAAACACATCATTTGTACACACCAGACATGTGTACATGACAGTACATCATATATACAAACACATTTTAAGTAAAAGACTTAACCGTTGTCTGCAGTAAATCTAAAAGTTATCTTTTGCGTACCCGGGATAGACCTGCTTTACGTGTCTCCAAAAAAAACGTAAAGGTTTAAGAAATCGCAGAGTTATCGAGGGAATATTTTTACACATTCTGTTACCGTGGATGATGTTATTTATTTGATAAGGTGAAAAAAGAGCCACTGCAAATACTGGTGTTTGTGGGCAAATCCATAGTCATAAATGTTGTAAGGCGAAATGCCGGTCGTCTGTTAGTAACTTGGAGATAAAAAAAACAACCATATCTCCATGGATCAATTTATTATATCGGATCTTGTTCTTGGGCCAGTAAACTATGTAAAAGTTTACTGGTTCTGTTTATAAAAAAAGACTGGACATTTTTTGTTTGGGATAAAAAAAAAATATACCTATTCAAGTAAGTTTAACGTGTCCAATAGTTCTCTGAAAATCGAGTATTAGCTGAGAACTCCACAACGGATAATGGGGTCGTCATTATTCTATTGACAAGTTCTGGTCATTCTTCAATGCCCATGACAATATTGGGCATGGCATATATTAATTTGGTAGATATTAAAAATCAAAACAGCTGGTTTTAGGAACTTGCAAGCGATATATTGGTCTTCCTTATCAGTCCGCATTGTGATAAAAAGAACAATTCAGTGCTGGATTTGGAGTCGCCTCTAAGTGACACACGTGATGCACATATATTTCCAGGCTCGTTTTATTACTTGCCTTTGACGTTGCCATTTTACATTTTGCTATTAAATTTAACCAATCTGGTGATCCAGGTTACGTACAAGCCGAACCTAGGCACCCCCATCTAGCAAGGGCAGACAAATTGTAGGTTTACCAAATGATAGTTGATATTTCACACTACTGAAGTCCATGACCAGCAGTTTTACGGTCGCACGCACGGTTTTGTTAAATTTCGGGACTCAGTCTCTCACGCTTTGGGCTAACACAGGTTATGCATAATGGTAAATTATATACTTATTTAAAGAAACTAATACATTTTAAATGAATTTCTTGTTGTTTGACATCGTTATTGTGGCTTTCTGACAGTGTAGAGGACAGCGTTATTGGTTGAATGAGACCATTAAGAAGAGCAGAATTCCTAAGAGAGAATTCCTTGTTAACTAGGTGAATGAGACATATTCTTTTGTCAGAGATGACAATAGTGCAGGCGGGGTAGACTTAGAATAAAGTATTTTGGGGATCAGTCGCTGGTGTGGCATTCATTTCACAGCTTGTTATTGTAGTCATTTTGCTTAATTCAAGCCCGCAGTGAAATCAATAATCGAAATTTCTACTTTTATAGTTACTGACCAATATACAAATACCGCATGTTTGAGAATGGACCATAAGGATTTGTCAGCTCGAGACACCGAGCGCTGATAGATTTTGTTCTCAAACATTAAGTGTTTTTTAAGTAGATGAAGTTTTATTATACCACATGTCAGTGAGAGGACGATTGGGAGCTTCCGGATGGCTTGCCCTGATACTCTCAAAGCTAGGCGTCAACAGGAAGCCGATATATACGGTTGCGTCTTTGTTTTGTAATTAGCCCGTATTTTCCTTATTTGTTGCCAATGGCCTCGAAGGTGGTTTCCATCGTCAAAAACTGGTATTTATCTCAGTGCCCAAACCATTAATCGCCAGTGCTTGCTGCTGAATGTTTAACAATGCATATGTTGCTCTTGTGATTGGGACACACATGTACTCCTTAAGCCAGGGCGCCAGAATGTTATTAATTACCACATAAAGGTACATGAAAGGCATATTTTTTGGATACGTTGATACAAAAGAAATAGAGCACATCGTGTATTGTATAAGCTTACCAAGGTAAGGGTGCTCTAACGGAAAAGCTGTTGTGCACAGTCGTCTATTACAGTCCAATAAAGAAAAACTTAGTGTATAACAAATCATCAAAGCGCCTCATTGATTTTAAGAGCCATTAAATCTTGTTTACTTGGACCAAGAAAGGCTGTTCATTGATCACATATGCAATTGGAGCTTTGGAAAGCAGTGATCGGAAATACAATCATTGATTGAGCTATTTATACATAACTGACATGAAATTTATACACAAAAGTATCAAATTGCAAAGCCTGATCCTACTCTATACAGTTGCAGTATACCATTGACGTTCTGTTCCTGGCTGAATACCGACACCAGTTAATTACATTACCAGGGTAAAATTCAAATTGGATGACATTGTACTAAATTGTAATTACATTGAGGTGACCATAGAGATTGGTGGCGAGCATGCTGGTTTAGTTTAGTTTAACCAGCCACTGGGTTTGGTTTCCTTCGTCTCAAACAGCTCTTACTCTATGTCTTCAGAGGCAATGCCATTTTTGTTAAAGATTATTTTCATTTATCAATTTCAATTAGAAACTGACATACATGTAGGTCATTTTATAATATTATGAGTATATAGCGTTACATTTGTTCGTCCGTTCGTCCTTCTGTCATGGTTAAGATTTGCCCAACTTTTGTTTCCGGAGCCTATTTTGAGAATCGTTTAATATTTGTAAGCTAAACTTTATCAGGCACTAAAGTTGTGCCTTTTACTATTTTTTGGTGTCTGCAGCAGGTAACTGATTTGAAACTTTTTAGGTCAACGGTTAAGATATGCCATACTAAGCTTTCCATACTTCCATACATATGAGTTTCAATATTTTGAGACCAAACTATATATACCTCAATCAGGTACTTAAAGGGAAGAAAAAAACAAAAAACAAAAATTGAGTCTGAATACATAGTCTGTAATCAGCAGTTTATAAAAATGTTATTCAAAGTTTGTGGGTAGCTTTTCTTGTCATTTTAAAGCCAATTAAGTAACTGACTTGGTAATTAAAGTATGGTGGAAATTCCATGCCACATCATTTCTGTTTCTATAGCATTCACTACTGTTAAAAAAAATATTCACAATAATTGACACCAACACATTTCGTTTCTTAATTGACAAAAAATTATCATCATCTGATTTTGGTGAATACTTATTGAATAATAGTGAATGTTGAAGAGAGAGGAGGGGAATGGCATGAACAGTTCGCAATGCAGGAGTTGCTGAATTAGTTATGAAGTCATCTCCAATGTGAATAGGACCACTCAGCCTTATCCATACTCTCTGAGCACAATTTTCCTAACTGCTGATTGCAGGCTATCTATCCAGACTGACTTTATTTGTAAGTTTTTCTTGACTTTTGCTATATTTACTTTTTTAAAGCGCATAACTAATTCACATATTGGAATTATCTAGGTCAAAGATTTATGAGGACAATTTAATATTTTTAATCCAAACTTTACATACTTCAATTAGGTACATGGACTTATAAGTTGTCTTTTGCAAGAGTTACTGTCTACAATAACCACCGCATACCTAATTTACATATTTCAAACTAGGTCAAAGGTTTGTATGTGTATTCAAACATATGCCAAGAGTTCTGTAACATGCTGTAGTTTGTCAAACTTAAAGGGAAGACAACTGTTTTTCGACCTAAACTTATTATTTTTATTTCAATGCAGAGAATTCCTTTGTGCAGTCTATCTCACTACTTTATTTTTTATGTTTTTACCTATGTTAAAATACAGTAATAAACAATTGTTAAATAGCCACATGTATCATGAGTTACTATTTTACAAACCTGTGAGTAGTTTTATCCTCAATGGGTCCCTCTCCAGTCATGGGCACCTGCTGAGGTTTGAAACTCTCCCGTAACTGGACTGGGTGAGCGGGGTATTTTGTGGTATATTCTGACAAAGCACATGGTTGATCTGATCTTGGGGCCCCAGCATATGGCCGATGGGGACAGCGATGGCGACTGTAAATAAAAAAAAAAGATAGCATAAATAAATATTTTCAATGTGCATTGTAAAGAAAGACAATTTTGGTTGCCTCCACTGGTATTCAAACTCTGGCAAGCGGTACAACAATCTGAGTCCTTATCCCTAAGCATCTCAGAGCTGATGGAATTACTATCTTTAAATATATAGTATTTAAAATTCAGGAAACAGGTATTAAAGCATGTTATGATATGAGACAGTAAAAGTCAGTCGGTTATCCCATGGAAGATGCAATGGATATCTTTAACATTTAGACAATACCTCCACAATACTTCACCAAGACAAAATAGACATATGTAGAGCAGACATTCTGACAAGACTACATTTTTTTATATATTATTCCAATTATCTTCTTACATGTACTTTCTCCATTATAACATGATCAGTGGGAAGATAATTTCCAACACTTTATAGCTCAAGAAGTTAACAAGTGAAGCATTTATGTTTGTGGATTTCAAGTTATGAGAATGTTTTGTGGACTTGGTGCATTAATTTGTTTATTTGTTTGTTGGTGGTTAACATTGTGCTCAACAGTAACTCGTAAATGTGACAAACTTGCATTTTTGGAGTTTGTGGAAAATTGGTGGTAGTTAACCAGCTAATTATGTCAGTATGTTGATTTGCAAGTATACCAAATTAATAACAGTAAACATTCAGTGTGGATTGATTTTTTGATTGTCCTAGTACATATGACCTTATTTTTCACAACATCTTTAACAAAGGTCTTTGTGTCTGTTTTGTGAGCTTTGCCTAGCAACAGGACCACTAGGTCTCTAGAGCATGAAGATTTCTTTATAATATTATCGACACACCCAAGTAATGAGCACACTGTTTTAAAGAATGCCAATGAATCCAAGTGCTGTTTATCTGGAAAACTGGGGGGAAAAGGCTTACTAACAATATAAGTAGGCTCACAGAATGCAAAAATATCATAAATATTTTGTTGTTATGTTGATGCATTACTCAATAATAGAAAATGCAAACCACAATTTCTATGTTTTGTTTAGTAATTTTCTTTTCCGTTTTTGTTTTTCAAGATTCAAGATTCAAGAAATTTTATTTATCGTCGATTTCAATATACAGATAACATAAGCACTGGGGTGCTTTTATTTCGACATAACAAAGGCACAATATTATTGGTTAATAAGGTTGCTATGTTAACAGAAAGATATCTTTTTTAAACAATTGATAATTGAAAGTTAACGAACAAAGGCTCACTGGTGTCTTCAATTTGACTCACTGAGATTTTTGCTCAAATAGCAACTCTTTAACAGTTGAATCAACTTTCACCATATACATGTAATACATTTTGTGAAACTACAGTACTGGACAAACCCAACAATCCATCACCCTTTTTATCAGAGTTTAAGCTAAAATTGTACATAAGATAAATAGCGAAATAACTACTTATAAACATTATAATCTTTAAGAATCCCTAGCACCACCCCCACGCGGATAGCTTAAAATGGTAAATCATCAAAATCAGGCCTCCAGATCTTGCATTTTCAAATCATAAATTATGTCTTAAGCTTATGGGCCTACAGGTACATAAAAATTGCATGGTAACAGACATACAACAGTAGGTTCTTACTACGCGTGCCAATCTCTGGTCATCAAAATTTTTGACTGTGTAGTTTTTAACTGTTTTATTATCCAAGAAATTGTTAATATGTAATTTTTGTCTTTGAGACTTTGAGTTTCCTGTGTCAATAATTACAACAACCCTATATGTATCATTTTATTGATTTATTTAGTTATCTATTTGTCCGATGTTAGATCAACAGGATAAAATCCCAATTACAGATCTTGACCAGCATTATTGTGACAGGAAAATAGGGTAGAAAATTTACCCAGAAAATCCACAACTATCCGATGGTTGCTGGCATATCAACCTTGCCTACATATGGTCGGCGGAATCGAACCTGCGACCCAGAAGGTGAGGTGGATATGTGAGTCAGAAGCATACAATTTTTAGAACGATACAATAAAAAATGGAGAGTCCATAGTTTATGTCTTGTTGCAAAAGTAACTGGTTTTGTGAACATAAGACTATGACCCCACACTTGACCCCACACTATCATATTTATTAGAAATAGGTTTCTTTTGAATGGATATTGTTTGAAATAGCCGTTATTATGAAACGATAACAAACGATGTGTTTTCCTAAAAACAGTAGTCTTAAAACTAAGTGATTTTATACACAACTTGTTGATTGGCGAAATTGAACTAAAATAAATGTGTTACAGTTTGTGACGCTAAAGGATTATAAGTTTTAAGATGTTTTTCATGATTTTGATGTGGAACTTACTATTTCTGTGCTTAACCTACATTTCACTGCATTTCGTGCATAAAAAAGTATAGTATTTACTGTGGAGGGAGTGACAGTAAGGGTTTGGCTAGCACAATATATAGGGCTAATTCATTTGTCTTAGCCCTACATCCGGTCAAAAGAAACCCATGATTTTTTTTTTAGATACACCAAACACAATGGTTAGTATTTTACCTACCTACAATATTTCTTTTCAGACAGTTTTCAGTTTTATTTTAGCAAAGGGAAATAACTTTAACAGGTCAACTCAAATAAAACTTTATTTAAACAGAAGGAAAGAAAGTAGGAATTTTGTCCATGGTATCCAAAAAAAATCAGAGAAAAATCATATCAATGTTTTGAGAGGCCCACAATAGTGGCGGATCCATGTCCATCGTCCACCATGGGCTTTTATTGATGGGGCGTAGGGCTAAGATGAAATAATTAGCCCTATATCTTGTTCTAGGGCTTGGCCTACTGAACAGATTTCTTATGTTTAACCAACTAATCCAATGTGTTGTTTGGAACAAGAAAGCTGAGTAACACATTCACAGTTCGCTGATTCGAAGGGTAGCAGAGCTTCTTATCCCTCTACACAAGTGCCCATGTGATATAGCCTGGTATTATTTTTAAATCATGAACCTATATGGCAAGTAATGGACAGGGTAGTATTGTCATTTGTGACAGTGATACTGGACGATGTGTTGGAAATTACAACTTCATTATCTGGTACCAGACTAGCTCGTCCTTAATAACATATGCGAAAGTAATAACCAGTGTGAAAAATTGAACAGGATGGTATAATTAAACAATTGCTCTGCAATTTGATTGACTGGATAGACATGTGGACCATAATCTATTCATATATCGAGAGGGATTATCGTCTGATCACCAGTTTCCGAACAGCACCAGATTTCGGACAATTCATTATTTTCGCTTGTCTTTCTGTCATTTTTTGATACAGAATGAAGTAAAAATGTAAGAGCAGTATTTCGTCAATAACTTGGAGAAAACAGCATCTCCAGACACCTGTCTGAAGGTTGATTAGGATGCGTTTTAAACAGTCATGTGACTTTTTTAAGTGTTTGAAAACCTGTGATCGGATAATAAATATAAATCGCAATCAGAATGGCAGGCCGGGTGACAAATTTTACAATAAGACCTAATCTTGTAAGTCAAAACGTGTTGTGTGACATTCTAGACCAGGGTCATAGACCCTCAAAATAATAATGTGTCACATATCGTATAACAAAAGGGTAGATATATCGCCAACCTGTCTACATTATATCGTATGACAAATGGATAAGTGTTGAAAGCTTATGGATATATATGGCCAACCGGTCTACAGATTAGACACTTATACACGCATAGCATTTCTTCGAGAGCATATAAATCTGGTTGGATAGTTGTAATGGTGACAAAAAGGAACACATTAATTTGCTGGTAAAAATGATTGAAACCGTACACGGTACTAGTGTACATACATATTATATACATGTAGTGTTTGACAGTCCACTGTGTATCGCAAGCGCATATCTCTTATCAACTCGTTATAAATACTCACCCACAAGTACAAATCTCACAAATACACTGCTTTCCCATCGTGGTGTGTTCTTTGCCACCCAAAAGAGAGTGGCTAGATACCAAAATTACAGAAGACGTCCTGTCTAGATGTCAGTTTTTTGTAGCAGTAAACACGTTGTCAAGCGATAGAGAGAAAACTGTTTATTCAATATGGTGGTTGGTGACGGCCATAGTTACAACACTTAAGTGACGTGCGCAAAGCCACGTGCTGTCGCTCAGTATAAAATGAAACCACACGGGACTTGTGGCGATGTTAAATCAGCTCAATGTAACGTTTTGGAGCGAATAATAATATAATTTGTATTGCACGCGCCATCAAAATTTAAATTACTATTACTACTACTACGGGGCAATATTTATGTAGAAGTTTTGTAATCTTTGTAATTTTGTAAGCTAATTTGATCATAGGCCTAGGGCACGGGGGGGCAGGGGCCGGGGCAGCCCCCCCTACGCTATTTTTTTTCGGGCAAAATTCGGGCAAATTAAGATATTTTTCGGGCAAAATATCAGACACA